>CAAKHG010000045.1:0-11750 GCA_901007715.1 Dactylopterus volitans
TGGGGGGGTTTCTCGGCCAGAATGGTACATTTGTTTTTGGGCGTTTGCTAAAAGAACGCGTGACTGTTTTTGGTGTAAATGTGGTTGTTAAAGCAGTCGACTCTGTTTCAGGAGCAGCAGGAGCATCAGACCACTGAAGAGTTCCACGCGTCACCGAGAACAGATGCTGCTCCTGAAATTCTAGCTGTCCCTGATGAAATCAGCCGGAACAAGAGGTGATTCATCTGATACCAGCAACCTACCATGATTCTTTCTGCCACTTTCATCCTGAATAACCTTCTGCAAACCACCATGTGACAGGTCATTGCCTGACAGGAGGAGCCGGAGCAGAAGCCAGATCATTGAAGCAGACAGCCATGTTGATCTCAGGGTCTGCGTCTTGGAGGACTCTCATGTCAACGTGCTGTCAACCAACGGTAAAACCAGGACTGCGTTTGGATTCTAGTGGACATTGTTTAATGAAAGGAAACATCGATTTCCTGCCTCTGGAAATGTTTCCTCAGATTAAAGTGGATTACTGTTGTGTGCCAGTGTTTCAGAGATGTCCGGTGAGGCAGCTGCAGTGTCCTTGCGGCCTGCAGGAGGCGGACTTCCTGCTCCTGCTGAGGTCCACCTTCCCTCAGCTGGCCGATGATCAGCCGTTTGACGTCTTCACATCCGACAGATCCAAAAGACTGAAGCCTCTGGAGGTGAAGACGCTGACGCCAGAGGAGATCCACAGCAGCATCAAGGCATCTGGGTACTCAGCCCTCTACATCCGCCTGAAGGTACTTTGTTGTCTTTATCTTCTTTTCCTTTATCTTCTTTTCCACGGCTTTTTCCTGGACTGAGGAAGGGGAGGCATGGTTGGACCGAGGCTGGTCATAGTAAGTGAGGTGAAATTTGGCAGTGGAAGGGGCACTTTGAGGATCTTGCAAAGTGGAGGAAGCCTAGTTGGCTGAATCATGGAAGGACCATCCGATGGTGGTCTCTGAGTGGGTTAAGAAGCCCCATCATTGGTTAAGTGTGGGTGACTGTCACCCTGAGATGCTTACGTCTGAAGACCAAGTCGGATAGTGCGGCCTGGCACGCCTCCTCAGTGTTGCATGGAGGTTGGACACCGTCCCTGAGGACCAGCAGACCGGGCATAGTCGGTCACTGCTCAGAGGAAGTTTGTACTTGGACCTCGAGCGCAAGCTGAGCAATGTGGACCTGTCCTGAACATTGGACCGGCTCTGAACCTTTGCAGGAGTTCTCGACAGGCTTTGGGACTTTTGCCTGAGAGTCTACATCTGTTTTGTGGACTAAAGCAAGGTACAAGACAGTGTGACTTGGGGAGACCTGTAGGAGGCACTGTTGGACGGTCTGTGGCTACAGAGGCCCCGTTTGTGGCGTGAAGTCAAACTCTTTCCCCGTGTGTGTCGGCCCCTGCCGGGGCTGGGCTCCATCGCTGGTTCTACTTGTGATACTCGTGGTCAGAGTCTGAAGGTGCATCGGGTGGCAGGAGAGTCGGGTGAGGCGGTTCCTGATTTCCTCTCGACCGTTTACGCCTTCACGTTGGTGATCGCAGAGGCCAGACGATTTGTTTCCAGGTTGGTCCGCCAGCGCGCTGTCTCGTTCTCGTGGACGGGATCTCTCGGAAATGCCGCGAAAGGAAAGTCTTCCGATTCGGCACGAATGTGAACTCTGACTCAGGGATGAACTGGTTAAGCTTTGGCGTTCAGAGGTCAAAGGTCAAGGTCATGGGACCTCACAAAAGCACGTTACTGGCGTTCAATGTTAATGGTGTTAATGTTAATGGTGTTCAATGTTGTACGCTGATTATGACAAATTTGTGCACTCTCATCTACAAGAAAGTTATTTGTATCTAAAACGTCAAAGGTCGCCTTTTCTGAAGTTTGTGCCATTGTAGCTGCAGATGATTCGGGTTTGTTTGCCTCTAAAGACGCTGGCAGTCCAGAACCGGGAGTTAAGTTTCATCTCTAGTCCTGCTTTAATCCCCATCCTGACCAAAGGAAATTTTGTCCTTTTGTGTCTTCTCACAAATATCATTCTCAAAAGCATCACCATTTGATCCAGTTGTGAAAAGATGACATCACTGGTTTTGTGACTTCCAGCCAGCAGAGGACCTCAAGGTCAGTGAAGAAGAGAGTCCTCCTCTGCAGAGAAAAGACGCAGCTGATAAAGACTCTTCAGATGAGTCTGGCAGACGGCGGACCAGAGGACCACTGAAACGCGTCAACCTCAGGGTCTGCATTCTGAAGGACTCTCAGTCGGATGTGGTCTCAACTCAGGGTAATACAACAACCACGTGCAGAATGTGGATTTTCAGCCACCGCAAACAACTTGGAACACCTTTGTTTCCTCAGATTAAAGTGGATTACTGTTGTGTGCCAGTGTTTCAGAGATGTCCTGTGAGGCAGCTGCAGTGTCCTTGCGGCCTGCAGGAGGCGGACTTCCTGCTCCTGCTGAGGTCCACCTTCCCTCAGCTGGCCGATGATCAGCCGTTTGACGTCTTCACATCCGACAGATCCAAAAGACTGAAGCCTCTGGAGGTGAAGATGCTGACGCCAGAGGAGATCCACAGCAGCATCAAGGCATCTGGGTACTCAGCCCTCTACATCCGCCTGAAGGTACTTTGCTGTTTTTATCTTCTTTTCCACGCCTCTTTCCTGGACTCACGAAGGGGGAAACCAGTGGTCCAAAGTCTTTCTCGAGGACTCTCCGCTTCGCAGTCAGATTTTGGTCCAACCTTCTGGCTAGCTATTCAGAGACGCATTTTTTCCAAAGATAAAGCTCTAATCAGCTTCAAAATTTGCAGAGTGTCGCTTTCATGGGTCCGCGTGTAGAAACTGGCATTTCACTGCTTCTTTATTACAAATAAAACTTAACCGCTCCAACGAGCGCGAGAGTGAAGACACTCCACTCTGTAACATTTCTGCACAGTAAGTTTTTTGCGCCGGCGAGTTCGGTTTTCCGGGTGTCTGCAGATCTGTCCATCCTGTCCTGTTCTTGTGATTGTGACATCTCAGAAGCACCCGGGGATGAAGGTCTTCAGGTTTGACGCGAACATTATTGTAGGCTCAAGGATAAAGTGCTTAGAGTTTGGTGGTCAAAGTTGTCAAAGTCATGTATTTGGTCATAAGTCAAACACTGGTGACAACATGTTAGGCAGGTGTCTAGTAGGATGGGGTGATCTGGACCTGGACCTGGACCAGGAAGTGGTTTCTCAGTTCCTCTTTTACTCTCACATGTTGGTAGAAATGTTGTCGGTGAGGGCGGCTCTCAGCAAAATCTGTCCAGGACCGGCCAGAACCCACCTTCATCAGAAGTTCAGATTTCCTCAACTAACAGTTTCCTTCTCCAGGGACAAGAGGAAGCTCAGAGCCCCGAGGAGGGAAATGTTCCATCTTCTGATCCAACTAGCCGGTAAGTCGGGAAAGTTCGAAGGGATTACAGTTTAGGTCAAAGGTCAAGGTCATTGCGACTTCAAATCTGCTCGGTCTGTGAGCGTGATTCCCCCCCCGTAAACACCAGGAGGGAACGTCCTCACCACTGGGGCACAAACGTCAACTGGGGCTCACATTAGACCTTCGGGGTCAGGGGTCATTTTGACTGGACAAAACTCATTTAGGGTCTCAGCACGGTTTTGATTGTGGCAAAATTTCTCAAAAAACTTAAAAATGCCATTGTGTATTCAGAAGGTCAAAGGTCAAGTTCACTGTCGCCCGCGCCATTCTTGTGAGTGTGTAGACGCGGCTCCATCCAGAGGAAAAAAGGTGAAGACGACTTCTTCCGAACACTCGTAACTCATCTTTGAAACGATCTCTGTTAACTTGTTGGTTTTAAAAGTGACGACTTTGTCCCCGTTTCCCGGAAGCAAAAGTATTTCATGCCGTTGTTCAACCGGTCGGTCGGTCCCAGGTCGTCTGTGTCGCACCTTTCTACGGTCACGAGGGAATTTGAATTGTAGAATCTGATGAGATGACGGCGCCCGCCGACTCGCTCTCCGTACACACCTTTGCCCTCCTGTTTCTCTGCAGCGTCCCGCAACAAGAAGAGATGGAAACCGAGGAAGCTCTGCTGAAGGGTCCTGTGGCTCTCTCCAAGAGCGTCCAGCTGAACGGAGGAGAAGCGGGCAAACCGCACGGACCCCCGAGGAAACGCGAACCGGACGGGTCGGGGTGCCGAACCAGAGGCTCCGCCGCCCAACCGAAAAACGGGATCCCGTCGGCGTTGACCGAAAAGCCCGCCGTTGCCTGCAGGGTCTGCAGAGTCCCGCGCAGATCCATGAGCATGCTGATCAAGCACGCCTGGAGTCACGTGGAGGATCCGGCCGGCGTTTGCGGCGTGTGCGGCGAGTCTGCCGGCGAGATCAGGACTCACCTGCAGCGCCACCACAAGACGCACAGCTGCGACGTCTGCGGCAAGTCCTTCCTGTCCGCCAGCGGCTTCCAGGGCCACAAGGCGCGGCACTCGGGGGACCGGGCGCACAAGTGCCGCGTTTGCCACAAGGGCTTCTTCATGAAGTCGGTGCTGACGAACCACATGTGGGTCCACGAGCTGCAGAAACCTCACAGGTGTGACGCCTGCAGGAAGTCGTTCCTCTCCAAGCAGAGGCTCCAAGATCACAAGTGCCTCCGCGCCGGCAAGGGGCCGCACCGAACTTTATCCCTCCGCGTGGCGAGTCGCCCGGGTCGGAACGGCGAATCGCACGCGCTGCAGGGCAACCAGCGGCTGGACGCCCGCCGCTGGGCGGACGGCGCGACGAAGGCCGCGTACGCTTGCGGCGAATGCGGCAGGCGGTTTCCCTACAGGTCCCAACTGGCGGTTCACATGAGGAGCCACGCTGGAGAGAAGCCCTACAAGTGCGGCGTTTGCAACATGGCGTTCGGCCGGAGCCACTGGGTGAAGAGACACATGAAGACCCACCGCAGGACCTGAAGGTGCTCCAAAAAAGAAAAGAAAAAGGGAAAAAAAAAAAAAAAGTGGATCTACGTCTTCCGATGAATCAGAGGAGCGTTCTGTTTGCACAAGTTTTGTCCAAGACGCGCCGAGGTTGCGCCGCACTGCTCGTTATGGAGGCTGATCCGGCCGTTGTTCAGTTCTAGCTAAACGCATTTAAAGGGCATCACAACAGAAATAAATGATGGAAGCTTTCAACTCAAACAGCTAAACCCCCCGCCCCCGCCCGCCCACCTCAAAAAAAAGCCGAGAGGTTAAGTCTCCCGCCGACTCTGGAGATCAGATGATACCGAAGCGTTACAGAAACGTCTCTTTTGACGAGGCGCCACTCGTCAAGAAACAGAAACGCAGGCGTGTAAAAAACGAGGCAGGAGGTGCTGAGGCATCGGCTTCCACCAAAGCGTAAGAATACCGCGCACATGTAAAAATCGCATGCACCTCGTCATTGCAGTGGTCGCACACTGAAATAACGCTCCCCTTTAGGCGGTTGCCTAGTTCCGAAAGTGCAGTTGTATGAGACACTGATGGATCATCGACCGTGTGGCCGCAGCAGGTGGCGCTCTGCGCGCTCAGCTTGGAGAAGCCCGGCGGCAGCATCTCCACCCGATGAACTAAAAACAATCGGCCTCGCTCAAGTGCGCCACTTTGGTGCTTCAGGTTGTAGAAATAAAAGAGCTGTCCGACGGCAAGATAAAGTGTTTCTAACGTTAGCTAAAATTTGCCCCCCCCCCGCTGGCAAAAACGTGTCGCAGCTAGTTTTAAAAATCCAGACAAAACATGTTTTATCTAGTTTAAAAAGTTGTCTTAAGTGTGTGTTAGTTGGTGCAAAAAGCGAGCTAAAGCGGTGTCTTAGCGAGTGTGTCTTAGCTATTTTGAAAAGTTAGCTTGAATGTGTTGGCCGTTTTTTTTTTTTTAAAAAGTGAGCTAGAATGTGTTTCAGCTAGTTTAAAAATGTGAGCTAAAGTGGTGTTTTAATTAAAATGTGTTTTTGCCATTTAAAAAAGAAAAAAAGAAGCTTCTGCTGGGATTACTGGTGCCTGGCCTCTCGCGTGGAGCGCCATCTACTGCAGCTAGCATGCTGGCTAACCTTCAGTACCTCATACAACCACCTTCAGAATACGAACTAACCCTTTTTGATAATGAAGTCTTTTGCCTAAATTTAAAAAAAAAAAATGAGCGTATGTAGACGTCTTAGGATCAATGTCCAGAATTTGAAGCATTCAGTGTGAAACTGTTGTAATTTTTGTAGCTCATCAATTTTTTTAAATGTTTTTTTTCTTCGTTTTTTAATTTAGAAGGCACAATATGTATTAATGAACATTACATGCATGCGATATGCGGTGTAATTACACTGGAGTTAGCAAGAATGCAAAAATTTCATCCGTAGTCCCCAAACGAGCAGCGTAATTCACGGCATCACAAAACCACAGTAGACCAGTTAACAAAAAAGCCCGAACCATGTAAATGTGTGTACATGCACATATCGGTTACATAACCCTGCACACACACACACACACACAAGGGGGGTCCGGGACTGAACATGGCTGCAGACGCGCACGGGTTCGCGTGTCTAAGATCGGTCCGAAAGTTGCGCTTTAAAAGTCCCAAATGCAGGAGGCTCTGTGGAATGGAGCCGGCTGCCCGCTCCAGCCTAACGTTCCTGAACTGATACCACGCTTGGGGGGCGGACGTTGCGCCCCCTCTTGCGGCAGCTCTGGCCTCTATGCTTCTACCTGGCTGTTTTTTGTTTTTCTTTTTACGAACTCTTGCAGGGGCGGCGGGCAGAGTCCGTGTCGGGATTTGTAGATCACGCGTACATGTTTTAAAAAGGCTTAAGACTGAAAAGGTTATATTTTTCCAGGATGTGTCAGTGATGGTGCGAATGGGTTCTTTTTTCTTTTTCTTTTTTATCAAATACCTTTTAGGGCTCTCTTGTAATGTTTGTCTGAGAATCGTCACAGCCGTGAAGGACCGATTTGAGAAGCAGGAGTCGATGTGAGACCCGATCGTACGGTGCAGGTACGCCTCGGCAGCACCGGCTTTTAAGAAGTTTTTTTTTAAAAGAAATATGTTTAAAATTCTGCAAATTAAACTTGATGGTGTTTGAGACCTCCTGGATGTGAGTTTTAAATGTTAGGATCGGGTCCAATTTCACGTCGAGGTACCTAAACTGTTTTACTAGTTGAAGCTCCTCGCTCCCTAAAAACACATCAGATCTGACTGCTTCTACTGACTTCTTGGAAAAAAACATACACGGCCCTAAAATGGAACCCTGTGGTATTCCGACTGGACAGCTATGGTACCAATATTTGCTGCTCGTTGAAATAAAGACGCCAAAGTCTTTTTTGACATTTGTTTGCCCACCTCAGCAGCCAGCTAGCAAAGTCCACTGCTAATCCGTCGGTGAAGTTTCTCTCAGTTTTCCTTGACTCAGGTTTTAATTTCACTCCCAAAGATTTTTACGCAAAGGAAACTTAGCTAGCCACCGTGTTAGCATTTCCGCCGCAGTTCCGTTCAGCCCCCGCTGGCATGTTGTTCACTGAACAAGCTTTCTAACAGTCGAATAGCAAATGTGTGTCTTGTTAAAAGTCAACCACCTGCATTTTTTTTTTTAGCTTTTGTCAAAAGGTGACTATTGAAGTCAGAACTTGGTTATCCATGAAAAATAAACACGCTAGTTTTAGCCGGTCCATCGGGCTGAGGGTGGGTTTCATTAACGACCACGTCCTCCGTAATTAAACGTCCGCTGAGGCGTTTGAGTACATCCAGCAAGGTTCATCCTCCATCTCGGACAACGCGAGTCATCAGCAGCATTTACAACAACCGGTTTCTAGCTTTCCTGGGAGGACTGTTACACATCTTGAGGTCCAAACGACTGAACATCAGAACTGCAGGGGCTCTCAGAACCTCTGTCCTCATAAATGTTTTGTGTGAAAATCTGTGGTTCCGAGACGTTGGTAGATTTGGTCATTTATCGCTTCTTGTCCAACCTTCTGTGGCAGAAGTTACAAGCACCAGTCCTCTTGGGATTATCTATACCGATGCATTTGGAAAGGTCTGGGATACTGGTGAATTTAATATTCAACAAGTCTGATTTTATGCCAAATTTGAGGATGTAAAAGTCTGTTTTCCTGTCAATAAGAAAAACCAGCAGCATTATCGGTGCGTAAATCGACGGATTAACCGATTAACGGGACCACTTGTGACGCTCGTTACAGTTACACGCTTTATCTGGCGCCAACGTGATATTTCAGCACTGTCCGAATGAGTTTGTTTTGTTTCCCGCCGGACCGCATTCACGGCTGCACCCTCGGAACATCATCTTCCGCAGGTGAAGGTGCGGAGCTGCGCTGCCCCGAAAGGCGCAAATTTGAGACCCGGGGTGGGGGGGAGGGATGTTCTACTGGCCGGAGAGGGGCGCGGGGACGCCGGGGACGCTCCACGAGCTCGGCAGCATGTCCAAAGCGGAGATCCTGAGAGGGGTCGTCACGGAGAAGCTGACCACGGCCGCCCAGGAGATCTTCGCGGTGGTGGAAAGGACCGTGGCCGGTTACGAGGAGGAGGCGTCGGGCTTCCGGCGGGAGATCGCCCGGCAGAGGAGGCAGCTGGAGCTGCTGCTGCAGCCGCGGGTCAAACTGGAGAGGAGAGGTCGGTGTCGCGGTCAGTCAGTCCGGCCACGGGCGCCGAGACCGGACACCTGCTCGCGGTCCGGTTCGCAAAATGCGATGGGCTAGGGGGGTTAGGGGGGGCAGGTTTATTTTGTTTAGCTGAGAAATCCGCAGACACCTGAACGCATCACGCCAACGGTCTCACGCGTGTCATGCAGCGGTGGGCGGGGCCACGAAGTTGTGGCGTTAGTCCAGGACCAACTAATACTGGATCGATATTGCTGACATGGATGCCAATACTTTAACATTCAACCCTCAATGTTTTACACATTAGTGTTGAACTGTGTGTGACGTTTAAGTGAAAGTGCACACTTTTTTAAATAAGACTAATAAATGTGTTATTGCGGTTTATTTCATACGGACGGGCCGACTGTAGAAATGAGTCTGATACCTAAGATGATGATCTGTATGAACTAATTTTCAAACTCAATGAACAACTTCTAGTCCTGTTATTATTTTTTTTTTTTAGGTTTTCATCAAATTTCGTCACAAACTGACACGCTGGCAGTTTTGAATCTGGTGAACACAACGGTACCTGAAGGCACCATCATCCTCCTGACTCAAACATGAATTTTAACGTCGTTTTGAGTTTCCAGAATGAGACTCTTTACTGAAATATCGTCCTAAATGTACAAACTGAAGGAGTCGATCACCATCAGAAAACAATGTTTAGAGATGAAACATAAACGTGTCGCCACGACAACGAAAAGAAACTGAGCCTGGTCCTCAGTGTCGACCCAGCTAGGGCCAGAAGTCTCAACACCAGTATGGAGGACTGGTGGCGTCCATGTTTTGGGATACATCCTGTCACACAGGGTTCTGTTGACTGGTCCATCCATGTGTAAACACTGAGTAACAAGATTCTGGTGGGGTTCCGAGGACCCTTCCTGAAACGTATCTGCTTTTCCCTGATCCGAACTGAAGCGCTGAACCCAGACGTCGACGCCCACGACGTGGTGGTCCTAACTGAGGATGACGAGCCGCAGGAGGAGGAGGAGGAGGAGGAGGAGCTTAAACAGCCGCTGGGTGAGTCCTCGCCGCTAAATATCTCTGACGTATTTTCGAACAAGTAAAACATTTAATTAAAAAGGAAGATTTTTTAGAAGTTTTTTATTCCAATTTATTTCTTTTTTTTTTTTTAGTTTTAAGATTTTCATAAAACATAGCAAGTTTTTAGTTAAATGAAGCTTTTTGTAATTAACTTAATAGAAACGGAATAAAATGCACACATTTATGAGAAACTATTAGATACAAAATGCATGAGGACAGTAAAAGATTGAAGTGGAGATGAAATTATCGGCTGACGAATCAGTTTGTCGACTGACAGGAAATTGAGTTGTGTTTTTTTTTAATTTATTATTATTTTTTTTAGTTGTCGTGCTCCTTTTCATTTTTCAGAAATTAGATTGAACAAAATTACGTTGGATTTTTTGCTAGCAAAATTAATTGCTGCCATAAAGCCTCTGAAAATCAGCGGCCGTGCATAAAAAATGGCCGGAACACCCGAACGCTCATCTCAGGTCTTCTCTGCCGCCCGCTGAATTAAAGCTGAGTCATGTTTCACCTCCATCGTGGTGTATATGCCAGTTGTGATGCAGCCGCTGACGCTCGTCTGAATGTGCCCGGCAGACGTGCAGGACACCGGCAGCCTGGGCCTCATGTGGTTCGACGACGAGGACGAGCAGCTGCCGGCGGCGCCGCTGCAGACCGGCTCCAGGCAGAGGCGGGAAGACCTGGAGGACCCGGATTATGGAACGCCGTCCAGGTTACGACCACCCGCCGTCGCAGCGCGCGCAACAGGTTTTTTTGCTCAAAAGTTTGCGGACAAAAGAAGAAAAAAAAACAAACAAGTTTGCATGTCGACCAAATTTAAAATCTGCCGACCTCAAACGAGCATTTGTAGGTCAACAGTAGCGGCCGCCACTGGGTCGCGGCGGCGTCCCGGCGAGGGTCGCGGCGGCGTCCCGGCGAGGGTCGCGGCGGCGTCCCGGCGAGGGTCGCGGCGGCGTCCCGGCGAGGGTCGCGGGTCGCAGCGGCACTGAAGGAAACGTAGAAACGAGCCAGTTGAAAGGACATTTGGCAGCTTGATGGACGATGGTTCAGGATGACGGCACAGTCGTGTGTGTGTGTGCGTGTGTGTGTGCGTGTGTGCGTGTGTGTGCGCGCGTGTGTGTGTGTGTGTTAAGGCCACGGTGCGTCTCCGTCCTCATCAGGTTTTTTACCTCCAGACTTCCATCCGACAGGAGGAAGCCTGGCAGACCTCGGATCGGTGAGAACCAGAACCATGTGGATCTCAGGATCCGGATTCTGGAGGACTGTCACACCGATGTTCTCTCCAAAAGAGGTACGGAGGCCAAACCACAGCCCAGTTGCTCTTATTAGCATGGATCTTCGAGAAGGTCGTCCTCCTCTTCTGCTTCTTCTCTTTTCGTTTCTTCTTCTTTTTCTTCTTTTCGCGTCCACGCCTCCTTCACGCGACTCTCCTGAACAAATCGAGAATGGGGATTCTCATGCTGAGGTTTGGGGGCGGCGGAGGTCTTCGAGGGTCCTCCAAAAGGGTCTTCGGAAGTCTTTTTGAGCAGCGTTTGAACACACCGCAGTGTCACATGGCGTCGTTGGTCTCAGCCGGGCGTGGCCCACTGGTCCATGAAAGGGCCGCTGTGGGTGCAGGTTTCCATTCCAACAGCTGATTGGCAGGAGCAGGAGCACTCCTGATTCCACTCAACCAATCAGCTGTCTTCGTGTGCTCCTGCTTGGTTGGAATGGAAACCTGCACCCACACGAGCCCTTTCATGGACCAGTGGGCCGCGCCTGGTCCAACCTTTTCAAAACCATCATTTAACAACTTCAGACATCGTTGTCATCAATATTTTGTCGCTAACTTCTCCCGCCGATTGTCTGGTCATTGATTTGTGACTTTTCTTCTGATTCGTCGGGACTGAGATGCCGGCGAGCGGTTTGCCGTGCGGTGTCCTGATCACGCCGTTGACTCATGAGAGGAAACAGCGATTTCCTGCCTCCGGAAACGTCTCCTCAGATTAAAGTGGATTACTGTTGTGTGCCAGTGTTTCAGAGATGTCCGGTGAGGCAGCTGCAGTGTCCTCGCGGCCTGCAGGAGGCGGACTTCCTGCTCCTGCT
>CAAKHG010000049.1:5584-21204 GCA_901007715.1 Dactylopterus volitans
AAAATGGCTGCAGATTTAATAGGGGCGTTTTAAATCTGGGACGTTTTCGTGTGTGTGTGTGCGTGTGTGTGCGTGCGTGTGTGTGTGTGTGTGTGTGTGTGTGTGTGTGTGTGTGTGTGTGTGTGTGTTCCTACCCAGAGTCAGAGATGATGTTGATGTAGTCCCGATGTGTTCTGCGCTTTCGAATAAAGCGAACGCAGGTGGATCTTGCAAAGGCCCTCAGGCTCCTTCTGATGGTCCTACGCTCGTCTTGAGCTGCAGAGACAAACATGAGGCTGATGAGAGTTTTTCCTTCCTAAGAGCATTTTACCTTCAAACACAATCAATCACAATTTCCGTCACTTCAATCGGTCACTTATCAGCCTCACATAAGGTGACAAACACAACTCCCTTTCTTTTATTTGGTTTAAATGTCCTAATTGTGCTCAATGTGACAGCAATGATCCTTTCATTGCCTGAAAACCACGTTTACTATTGAATACACAGTTTATAACAAATATTATTAAAATTGTACTTTTGTATCCCCTATAATCAGTTGTGTTCTTCAGCGTACTTGTTCCTCTCAGGATCCACAAACAAGTAGTCTTTACCGGCCGTGAAACCTCATCATTGCAGTGGGTTAGCTGACTAAAAATAGATTAGCTGAGCTTTTTTTGGTTGCATCTTTAGCTTCACATTGAACAGAAAACTATACACAGATAATCTAGAACTTACAGCTTTAGATCACGTGATGGAAACCTTTCAGTCACACTTCACGGAATAATCTCTCAAAGTCTCCACTGACCTACCACTGCCATACTATTTGCGCTCAGCCTTAGCACAACCTTGGACAATTCCTACTGTCTGGAACCATCTGGAGCTCACGTGAGCACCTCAGGGAAGACCCTCCCATGGGCCCCCACAGATCTAACAGGATGTTTTAAAGGTGGAAACCTTGGAAAAGGTTAAAAAATTTCATTTTCATTTCATGTGGATTTTTGAAAGACCTGCGAATGTTGTCAAAACAGCGGGCATAAATGCAGGCAGCAAAGCTCGATTGGTCTTGAGATGCATAAACCAGCGTTTTTAAAAAAGGCTGCTCTGAAAACTGACATTGACTGTTTTTTGTTGGGGGGGCAGGAGGGGTCAAAGGTGAAGTGAATGTGACCTACTGAATTGTCTGGACAATTTAAAAGGGACCTTGACGATGCCATCTACTTTGGGCCACAAGCAACCGGCAGCCGTGCAGGGGACGGCGTTTTGGGCGATGTCGCCGTGCGTCATGGGTCGTTCTGCAGATCAACAGACACAAATGTGTATGAATGTTAGACAGGTGATTGTTCAGATGGAGAAACTTTCAGTTTATCATCAGTTTTAAGGGAATTTGATTTCATTCATGAAAGTTTGTGAAATTTAAACTATTAAGATCCCCCGAGCTAAAGCTGGTACGGAGCAGTGCTCTAAAACTCAGCGATGTTAAGTTCGTAGTAATAAATGAGAGAAAGATTCTCACATTTGACAAGCTGGAACCTTTTAAAACCTATGTAACACATTAAATCAACACTCGTGGTCTTTTGTCTTTAAAAAAACATGAAATAAATCACATACTTATGTCATGGTTAAATCTTTCAATGATGTCAGATGAGCCCATAGATGCATCTGGAGAAAAGAGAAAATTCACATCACCACTGAAAGAAGAGAACCAATCCAATATAACAACGCGGTTTTTCAGCCTGACTCACCTCGAACAAAGCCATCACCCTTTGCTCCCTGAAACACAATATGATGTTTTCAAATAAGGGTTTCTCATATTTGGATGATGCTGCTGCTGACGCATGGAAACCAGAGTTGTCAAAAGAGGGTGACTGAAAAAACAAAGACATCATCCGTCTTACCGGAAGAACGACCACCACGTAGAGGAGGGGGAGGAGGAGGAAAACTGGAGTCATCATCGTGGTCTTCTGAAGTTCAGCTTTGGATCTGAAAACAGGAGCATAGTCAGTTGAGTTACATGAGAAACTGTAGTTTGGTATAGAAATAACATTCCTCAAATACATGCCTAAGTAAGTAAAGTTGTATATTAATGCTTAATCAAGAACAGACAAAGATCATGAAGCTTCCTCACCATACCAGGACTGATGCTGGATGCAGCTGATGTTCATCTCCTCCCTTTATATAGAAAGCTCTAGCAGGGTGTGGAGGAAGTTCTCCCGACATCTGTCTTTCAGCTGTCAGTCAACTATTTTATTATTATATAAATGACTTTTCGTGATGTTCCAGGAAATCAAATCAGAGCGATGACATCAGATATATTTTCCACAAAATGATAGAAACACCAGAATAAGATAAATGACATGTTCGGAAGACGACCAAACCTTCAGGTGAAGGAGAGAAACAGAAGACTCCTGCTAACATTTGGGAATTGTAGAATGGATTTAGAGACATGCAGCAGGCTCAGCATGTTTGACGTGCATGTTTCTTGATGGTAAAGCTTGCACTCCTTTCAGTTATATAACCTCGTAATAAGAAGTGGCAATGTTCATTGGCTTGATGTTACTCTGCGAGACTCCATTATACAATTCGAAAGACAAGAAGAGCTGAACACACTGATGGGCAGGCATATTGGGTTTATCACCATGAAAAAATGAATATCAAGCTGCACACGACTCAACACTGTGAAAATTCATGATAGTTTCAGTCACCCATTCACGCCAAAGTACTCCTGAATGTGAGTGGTTGTGTCACCATCTGGTAACTTGGACAGCGCTCCACCCCCTGAGCCATGCACTCCTTCAGAAGTAACATAAACCAGATACTTGAATGGATGAATAAGACAAGCAGAAGCAATTTCCATCATTTATCTTATTTACTCAAAGCATCAGAGAAGACGCTGACGGAGAACTGTAATTTTCAGTGTTGCTGACAAACAGGCAAGAATAACAATAACAATGCCGCCACATCTAGAACTTAATGTCAACAAAGGAAAATCCACAGTAATCTCAAGATTACATCAGGCTGCAAACAAAATTTAGAGCAAAAACAGTTGAGATTAATATGATCAGCAATCAGACTTTGGAAACGCCCATGAGTTATTGTGTTATTGTGGAATGCAGGTTCTGTTGTCATCACTGATGCAAACGGGAACAGGAGTGTTCAGATGGAAAATATCTGGGAGGCACCTTACTGTACCTTAAGTTGACATTTAAGTATGACTTGTGTGACATGACATGAGACAACATCATGTTCTCAGAGTCACCGGGGAAGCAGCGCAGCTGCAATGAGTCTTTCAAAATAAATGACTCCAGAAGGACAACACATCAGGTTTAAGCTAACATTGTGCGACATGTTGAAGTTTTCCAAACAGACATTTTCAGTCCATTAACTTCAATATATTTGTGCAGCAGATGATCGTGTCCTCCCCACCTGCGATTCTTAGCAAATGGAATCAAGGAAGGAAAAAAATCACAAAATCAGCTGTTTGGAATTAGATGCAGACGCAGCCGCAAGTCGGAGGATCTAGGCATTATGAAAGCAAAAGACTTAAACACCACCAACCTGCATCAGCATCTTCAAAAGCACCGTCCCTCTGCACTGTGCTGCTGCAAACCATCCTGCTGTACTTTATGTCCATAGGAGTTTTATGGGAGTGAGGCAACAGAAATGTTAAGGTCAAGATGGTGTGATAAAATTGCAGCCCATTTATTTACGAGGACAGCTGGTATCTTATTTAAGCATTCGATAACATGCATTAATACAATGCCAATTTTATTTTTCTTGCACGAGAGAAGGACCAAAACAAGTCTGAGTGTGAGCAGGAACCATTGAGAATTTGAGGCCGTTTAGGGACAACTACTCTAAATGCTAAAACCCAGAAGCCTCTTGATTACTGTGGAGCAGATGAGGTGCTTAACATCTTTATGTCTGAAGCAAGCGGTGATGCACTAGTGTAGCCTAGCTCGCTGTATCGACACTGGACCGTGAGCCCCTCCAATGGCGAGGTTGTGTTAATGATGCTCCTAAATGAACTTGACATAAAAAGGATCTTCATTCCCTCTTTTAACCCCAAACTGTCACTCACATGTCGGCTGAGCACTAAATGATTCTCACAGAATGATCCATTCATATATTTGTTACTCGTCATTCACATGACCTGCAGCTGAATGCTGATAACTTACACAGCTGCATTCCAGCTGTGTGAAACCTCCTATAGAAGCTACAACACAGTGCCAAGATTGGCGTGTGCCACTAAAGCATCTGAATGGGGGAAACACCGCCAAGAGGCGACACTGACTCAGAGGTCTAACAACATGTTCTCACCCCTCTCTCGCTACTTTCTCACAAAATATTATGATAACCTCGTGCATGGTTTCGGCGACTGATTTTAAGTGACATAATAACTAAACTGGCTACAACATGAAGCCCACGGATTCTTTCATCAAACCCACAAAGGTCTTCTGAGGTCGGAGGCACTTGCAGGTCATTTGGCGAGTTAGTTAGTGAGTTAGCTTGACTGACTTTCACAGCAAACGCGATTAGAGAACCTAAAGCATCAACGACATGCAACCTTATTTTGAATTTAGTAAATTATTTATATTCTCTTCATATTTACCCCTCAGGGGAGCATCACCTTATGGTGGTGGAGGGGTTTGAGTGTCCTATTGATCCCAGGAGCTATGTTGTCGGGGCCAGCAGCCCCTGGTAGGGTCTCCCATGGCAAGTTGGTCTTGGATGAAGGGTTAGACAAAGAATTGTCCATAAAGACCCATATAAGAAGAAACAACAACAAAGGACCAGTGTGCCCTGCCCAGAGGGTTACCGGGGCCCCACCCTGGAGCCAAGCCTGGGGGAGGGGCCTGTCGGCAAGCGCCTGGTGGTCGGGCCTTTGCCCATGGTGTCCGGTCAGGTCCAGCCCGAGGAGGAGGCATGGGTCCATCCTCCAACAGGCCCACCACCTGCAGGAGGAACCATATGGGTCTGGTGCAATGTGAATCAGACAGCAGGCTACTGCTGCCCCCGAGACCTGGATAAACGGAAGGAGATGAGATGAGAGACGGGACACGAGACGAGAGAGAGGTTGATTCATGCTTTTGTGGGTTTAAACGTACAGCAACTGCTTTACGTTGGTCTAACAAGGTGTGACCAGTATTGCAGTGTAAATTAGTAAATCAGGTATGTTATGATCTTTCCTTAGAGCAGAGTCAAGATTATGAGATTGTGAAATACATTGTTCTTCGTACCCTGGAATTAGTTCCTGAGACTTATCATCAACGATTTGAGAATTCATCCACTGTCTTCCGCTTATTCCGGCTATTCCGGGTCGTGGTCGTGCTGGAGCCGATCCCAGCTGGCAATGGGCAAACGGCGAACTGGACGAGATGCCAGCTCATGCCAAACACCCTGGACGAGACGCCAGCTCATGCCACATGAAAGACATACAACCACTCACACTCTCACACACACCTCAGGGGCAATTTAGAGTAGCCAGTTAACCTCAGCATGCTTTTGGAGGTGGGAGGAAGCCGGAGTACCCGGAGAGAACCCACGCAGATACAGGGAGAGCATGCGAACTCCTCATAGAAAGACCCTAGGCTGGGAGTCGAACCTGCGACTTTCTTGCTATGAGGCAACGGTGCTAACCACCGCACCACCGTGTCACCCGATTTGAGAATTGTCAAAAAAAAAAAAGGCAAAGATAAGAGCACATTATTTGATAAGTGGTGGTCTCTTGAAGAGTTTAACAATTGCCTGCCTTAGAAAATTGCTATATATTTGAATAAACAAAAAGCTTCAACTCTCTCGTGGGCAGCAGTTTCTATGCCCGGGGATGGAGTCAGCAGTGTGCCTGTTAAGACGTGACGAGATACAGGTGCCACACATTCTCTCATTCGTGCTGGGGTTCTGCCTTTTTTGCATCAACAAAACTATGGCTCTGATATGTTGGCGTGGGTAGTTAAAATCACTGTCTTGCTCGTGCCTCTCCACATTATGGAGCTGACCTCCTCCATTGTGTCTGGACCCGTACAGATTGGTTTGCGGTCCCAGTCGCCACTATCAGGCATTGATTCCATTGTGGGGCATCATCTAGCAGGAGTAAAAGGCTTTCCCTTCCCTGAAGTTGTGGAAAATCCCAGCATGGAGACATACGACTGGTTCTCTGCTGCTCCTAAGTTGCCCCCGGTTCTCCCTGTTTGCACCATCACGCATGCCAGACATCACGTAATTTTGTGGGATTATAAAACCAGTGTCTGAGAACATGTAGGTGTGTGTGCGTGTGTGTGACTGGATGTACAAGTATGACAAAATAATTGAGTCATTAAAGGTGGCATATGACCATGTGATCATGTATCATGGCACAAAACTCTTCTGACACGAACACACAATTAAAAACACAGCCGAGCCAATAAGGATTGAGGATTATGTAAACTATGACTAAGCATGAAAAGACAAAATGATTGTACAAATAAAGGGCGACATAGGACAGAAAATTGTTTACACCCAAGTATGGAATGTTTAGGCAAAGAACAAATACCACACTGCCATGATCAACAACGCAATGGAATATTTAGACTGTTAATTATTCTCTTTCTCAGTAAGTCGAAAAAACAAAACAGCATATAGCTTAACGACACTATCAGTGTCAGGCTCAAGATGGCCAAAGAGGGAGATGACATGAGCAAGCTGCCATAAAAGACACTTATCCATTTTAAGATAACCATAATGCAAACAATAAAACATGTAGTAAAGAGACGACAGTATGGTACTCCTACTCAGTCTGTCAGTGTTCACGCTTCAAGAGCATAAAGAGCTGCTTCTGAGTAGGGAGGAAATATCAAAACTGGAGCTGGAGGAGCTCAGGCTAAGTTTTGGGGAATGTTGGGGTGCAACGCCGGTCTGTGTCCTCTGATCCCTCTGTGTATTTTAATGCGGTAAGCAGTCTGTGGCTCAGCCCTCAGCTTTGTGAGGGAGACCTGGACACCTTGTCTTTGTGTCTGAGCAAGTGGCAAAGAATTGGGATTGGACAGATGCTGAGCGACGGTTATTGCTGCAGTGCTTGTTAACAGGTAAAGCTCAGAAGTCGAATTATGTGCTGAGTATTTCTGATGGTAAGATTAAGAGATGGTCAAAGCTGCAGCACTGAAAGCATATTGTCAGTGGTTTATATTGTGATGGACGTCTGGTGGACGGGCCACATGGAGTTCCTCACAGAATGAAGTGTTGGTTTAATTCTCTGGGCATGCACACTTTGGTCTGTTTTTTGTTTTTTTTTCTGGAGCAATTCTAGAATTATGTGCTGCCACATGCTTTTTTTTTTTTCCTTCCCCTGGTCCTTTTCCGATTTTTCCTGGGTGACAGGAAAACACAACCGGATAAGGTCGCCAGCACACCGCAAGCTCAGGATGTTCCCATGGGCCCGAGGTTCCATGCACCAGGGATGCACCAAGACTGCAGATTTGGGGCTTGCACACACAGCAGGGAGGTCAGCATTCCCCAGATGCTTTCCCCTGAGAGATGAGACAAAGCCTGTCCCTGACACACCAGGCACCAGGCTTGCTGTGTTATGGGGTCGTTGGCAAGATGACTGTGGGGATGACCCATGATTGGTGAGTATAGTTTAAATTTATTGTAAACACAGTCATTGGCCGAATTTCAAAATATGGTCACTGTTATGGTTCAGTCCTACTGAGGCGAGTTCGCTGGGTAGGGTCAGACTGGCATATTCATGAGGGGGTGTGTTTTTTTGGCTGATTAACTCAAATAGGCTTCACCTGGGAAAACTCTCTCTTGGCGGGATTAAAGAAGACACATCACAACACCCCACGCGGACTTTGTTTTGACCATAACACCTTATAAACTGAACGACGACGAACTGAACGGGCTCGCGGTGAAAAGACCGGTGGACCAACCGGGTCGATGACAGATCGGCTACGTGATGTGGCGACATCCGGAGGCCAGTGGGTGAGCTGCCAACAAAAAACACACGAAAACACCTCCAGATAGGCAAATACTATCGCACTCACCTAGCACAGCTTAGGCATACTTCTACGTTATGGTAAATGGATTGCATTTATATAGTGCTTTTCTACCTTTTGCGCTTTACACTACATGGCCACATTCACCCATTCACACACACATTCATACACTGGTGGCGGGGGCTGCCATGCAAGGTGCCACCAGGAGCAATCAAGGGTTCAGTGCCTTGCTCAAGGACACTTCGACACAGTCTCTGCCGGAGATGAGGACCTTCCGGTTCCTAGACGACCGCTCTACCAACTGAGCCATGCCGCCGTTATATGCAACATGAAGGGAAAAGTGGTTGGTGTGTCCTGTTAGCTGGTTTATGTTACGGCACAAAGGTTCAAGGTCATCTGCAGTCGTGTTTTTTCAGTTTGAGGACACTGTCTCTGTACAAGTTTAGAATTGTGAGGCAGCATGGAACTCCAATAGAGTAATAGGGTAACATTCTGGGGGTAGTTTAGCGGGTCATAACAGTCACCATGAATTTTAAATCTGACTTTTGGTATGGTTAAAAGGCTGGTGCTGGGGGACCTCAGGAGCCACGAGGGTTGAAATGGTAAAAGCTGATCAGACAAATAAGAGGACACAAGGCCATTAAGACATTTAAAAACTAGTAGAAGAACCTTAAAATCGATCCTGACACGAATGGGAAGCCAATGCAGTGATCTTAAAACTGGTGTAAGGCCCGCTGTCTGGTCCTCGTCAGCACACGTGCAGCTGAGCTTTGCAATAGTTGGAGGTTTGAAATGTTCTGTTTAGGCAGACCAGAGAGCGGGGCATTTCAGTAGTCTAAACGACAGGAGTTAAAAGCATGCATTAGCACCTCTGTGCTGGCCTGAGAGCGAAATGGGTGGACTCTGGCTAGGTTCTTAAGATGATAAAAACCTATTTTTGTTATATTTTTGATATGTGGGATAAAATTCAACTCAGAGTCAAAAATCACGCCCAGATTTTTTACAGATTGTGTTGGTTTAAAATCTTGTCGTTTTGGTAAAATTTTCTCTCTCACACATGATTTCTCATAACCCTTATTGCTTATTGGCAGAACTGTTTGTGCACATGTTTGTATGTGTGCAGAGCTGCAAGCCATAATGCATGGTTACATGACTGGATCTTTCCCTGTGCTGGTACCTTGCTGTTGGTGGAGAGGCTTGCGTGTCTCAGTGACTCCTGAAAGCTATACCGGCTGCAGAATCAAACCCCTGGCAGGTTTAACCATGCCTGGCAGGTTTCGGGATAGAGGCCAGACAAAAGTTAGCACCCGGTCCTCCAGATCTCTGGATTCGTTCAAGGTCATCTGCAGTCGTGTTTTGGCACACTTGAACTCCTCTGTAAGGCTGGTGAGGGGCAGTTTGAGGACACCGTCTCTGTAGAAGTTTAGAATTGTGAGGCAGCGTGGAACTCCAAGCCATTTCTTGATGTGGGCTGTGACTCTTCTCTCCAGCTTCTCTACTGAAGACTATGAGAGACTATCGTCCTGAACAGAAGTGTTTTGCTCTGGTTTGGTTTGGAAGGAACATAAGCAACAAATTTCCATCATCAAAATAAGCCAATAACGTGCTGTTTTCTAGCCTCTTGCTACATATGTCCTTGACACTATTCTTATTGTCTGACAACAATAAGGATTTTGTGAACTGATCATAAACGTGCACATAAACTGAGATATCATCGCCCCCTGGTGTCAGGACAGGTGATCGACCCAGCCGTCTTCTTGTTAATATATGAGACCAAATTGAAATATCAAATTACCCTTCATGTCATGTCTAAGCCACATTTAATTGCTTTAGTTGTGCAGGAGACCAGATGGAAGGGCAGCAAGGCTAAAGGCATTGGGGGAGCATTTTATCATGGTTTGGATGGGAAGAGAAATGGACTAGGAGTGATTCTGAAGGCTGACTATGCAAAGACTGTTGCTGAGGTGAAATGGGAGTCGGACAGGTTGATGAGCGTAAAACTAGAAAAAGATGGTGTGATGATGAGTGTTGTCACTGGTATGTTGCACAGGGCTGTGAGTTGGAGGAAAAGGAGAAGTTCTAGAGTGAGGTGGATGACTTAATACAAAGCATTCCTAACAGGGCTGTCCTGATATATCAGCACTAATAATTGCTGTGATATTAAAAATGAAAATTTTGATATTGCGTGAAAAATGCACATATAATAATATCATGTAGATGATCAGTGCCGTTTTAACAAGGTGTTGTGTCCTATCACACACTTACACACACACACACACAGACATACATATTGCTTTGGCAGCTCATGCTTTCTATACATCTTATATACTGGTCAGCACTAATCCGTTTTGTTGTTTCTCCATGCGAACCCAAGGCTTCTCACAGTGGTGTATCCTCAGTGGGACAACCAAGTGTGTATAATACATTTACAAAATCTTTTATTTTATGTTGTTTGCTGCTCTCTAATATTTGAGACATCTGTCTTTCAGTTCCTTTCCTTCTGGAGGAGTCCCCTCCTGCTGCTCCACCCCAAGGTGGAATCAAACTAGGGAGATTTCAGGTAAAATGTCCTTTTTCCTACTAAATAATCACCTTCTTTCCTTTTTCTTCTGACTTTCTTTTCACTTTTGCAAGTGTGTTTTTTGCTCCCCTGCTTAGGTTTCATTGGCTACTGAGGAGCCTTCAGTCCAACGCCCAGCCTGCACCGAGTCTTCCTCCACCACATCCTCGTCCTCATCCTCCTCGTCCTCCTCCAGCCTCTCCAGCCCAGAGAACACACTGCACAAGGCCTCCTCATCTCCTCTGAGAGGGGGAGGGGGACAAGGTGGAGATGTTGTGGATGGACTCCCCCAAAGGACTCTGTTAGGGTCCCGTCAACCCTCCCCTCTCACCTCCCCTTGCCCCTCTCCAAAGCCCACCACCACCATCGGACGCTTCCAGGTATGTTCTGTGTCTAGTTAGTCATCTTGGTGGATTCTTAGTGGAGAGATTTAGATACTGCAGATAACTGACAGTCTAAAAATACGGCGTTTGTTACTGTGAGTTGCTGGTTAAAGCAGTGTTTCCTAATGCTGCCCCTGGGGCCCTCCTGCCAAGCATGTTTTAGATGTACCCCTGCTTCATCACACCCGATTCAAATTAATGGGACCATCATCAAGCTCAGAGGCCTGATAACCGCCATTCATTTGAGTCAGATGTAAGCATTGAGGCATCTAAAAATTGCAGAACTGGGAAACACTGCATTAAAGCAACAGCATGCAGCTATTTTACCTTCAATAATGCCTTCAAAATCACTCTAGTGGTGACTTATAATAGAACTACAGCCCCTCCTTTCCCACTCGGCATCTGTTCTGAAACCACAACAGTTTTGTTCTGTTGGAATAGTGTGGTGCCCATGCTGCTTTGATATTAGCAGAATGATCAGCCCAAATATGACAATCATCGAATTTTGATTTGATTGGAGATCTAAAAAAAGTTATTAAATATTTTGTACCAGTGCCTTGTAGTTACCACATGTTGCAGCAGAGGTCGCTATTGCCCCTTCAAAAGCAAAATTTACATTTGTCTCAAAGTTTTTTTTAAAAGTCTTATATTGAGTTTAAAAAGTTGTACAAAGTAAACATGATCAAGCAGTAGTTAATTGCCAAAGGGATTAGTTGACAATGAGATGTTTAGAACCCTCAACATTAAAAAATATATATTTTCAAAGTGTTCCCTTGTACTCTTGGTGCTTGTCAAGATATTCTTAAAGCAGATATTTCCTGTTGATTTTTCACGTAATATATCATTGTCGACTTTATATCTATTTATTATCTACCATTTTCCCTCCCTACTCTAATGTACCCTCCTTCAGTTGTTGCACCCTATGGCACCATTTATACCATATTTCATCCAATCTTTTTTTTCCCTTGTCTTTCCAGGTCACCACCAACGCCGAGGCTCGAGTTGGTAGATTCTCAGTCAGTCGGGCTCAGGAGCAGAGCCTCGAGTCCAGGCAGTGTCCTTCACCCGCACCCCAGGCTACTAACGGACCCAATGATGCTGGAAAGGTTCTGAGTCCAGACCCGACTCATAAAACCTCTCTGCCGAGTCTAAACAACTCCTTCAATAACTCCTACATCAGCAGTGACAATGACTCTGAATTTGAGGACGAGGACTTCAAACGAGAAGTGAACCGCCTCAGAGAAAAGTAAGATACCTTCCCTTTTTAACACCTCTACTTTAATGCCTGCTTTGAAGAAAATATATCGGGGTTTTTTTTCCTCTCTTTTTTCTCTCCTCATCTTCAAGTCAATTTTCTTTCTATGGCCCAAAATCACAAATCACATTCCCTGAGAGGGCTTATCAATCCAAACACTGATTTACAACCTCTGTCCATCCACCACCTCCCCCACCTCCCTTCCCATTTGAATGAGAAACAACGGCCATATCGGAAGCACAGATACATGAACATGACAATTATAATAATGACATAACTTTATATATTTTCTCCACTGCCCTAAAGATAAGCTGTACTGTGCTTCTCCTTGCTCCCTTTTTGCTCAATTCTTCCTCTTTCTTATCAAGTTTCTTAATTTTTTGCTTTAAAAAGGGATGGTCATCTCTTCCTCCGAAACCCAGCTCATCTCATCTCCCTCCTTTATCCCCATTCTTCGTTCTCTCTTTTCCTGTCAGTACTTTTTCCTTATTATTGTTTATATATTGCGTTCCCTCTTTACATCACCAGACACATGCGAGAGATTCAAGCGCTCCACTCCCGCCAGAAGGAAGAAATTGACAGTTTGTTCACCAGGCTGGGAAAGGTAAATTTGCTTTGATCAAACGAGACGAGACAGAATAAACATCTCATTATGAAAATAAAACATCACACAACTGCTTTGTCGTCTTGCCGTAGGTTCCCCCAGCTGCAGTGCTGCCTCCGGTCATCGCTCTGGCTGGCAGGAGAAGACGACCCACCAAAAGCAAATCCTCCAAATCGTCCAGAACCGCCTCCACGCATGGCAGCAAGAGTCCATTGCAGCCAGGTAGACTGCCTCAAACATGCATTGAAGGTTCAGTTCACCTACTGTAAATCTCAAAAGACATATTTTCTCACTCATTTCTAGTAAAAAGCCATGCAGATAGTGTTGAGATTTAGTCCACCACTCCAATAACACAAGAGTGAGTGGAATTTGATTGGTTGTGCTCACACCTAAAATGGCATTTAAAAAAAAAAAAAGAAACAGCAGCCATAAGCCTCTTGGTGTACGTAGTCGACAACGTTATTTTCACCCAAGCTGATGGGAGGAGTTTCCCTCAGAGGATTTCTGTCAGAAAATATTTCTTAAATGCAGCTAACATTGTAAAAGGGATTATTTAAACACTGATCATGACCTTTTATATACCTAAGCAAAGTGCAACAAAAAACTGAAAATGATCATGAAAATACATACTATTATACTACAACTAGTCTAAAGATAAAAGGTCTCACACACAATGTTTTTTCCCCCCCAGAACGATTCTGTTGATTACAGAAAATAACTGACATTGCTTGGGGTTGCATCTTTTTATGAAGTACTTTCCACTGAGGAAATAGTTCCTATGAAAACTAAAGTTGGTCTCCCAGAATGAAATAGACTTTGTTTCTGAAAGAAGATGATGGTGGTGATGTGTTTTTTGATAATATAACCACTATTTACCTTTCCAAATTAGGCAAATTAAACAAAATATCTGCATGGCTACATACAGCCCTAGATAGATGAGAAAAATAAGCTTTTTTTGTTTATTTTTGGCTGAACTGACTCTTTTAATGCTGCGTCTCTCCGCAGTAAATCACACTTGCACATTTACCCAAATACTGAACTACAGTCCACTGCAGTCAGGAAGGTGAAAATATCAAAACACTTGCCCTAATGTTACACCATCTCTGTGTTTATGCATACATGTGCACATGTGCGTGCGTGCGTGTGTGTGTGTGTGTTTATCTGCTTGGTGACATGCATGTGGGTGTGCGCTGGAGCAGGCTCGGAGCTTGAACATTTCTGACTGCCTTCCCTGTCTGTTTTTCTGTCTGCGTGATTGGGGTCAATGTAAATATACGTCTGTCTGGGTTGACGGGTGTCTTATTTGTCTTTCTTTTGTGCGTGTATATGTGTTTGTGTGTGTGTGTGTGTGTCTTTTCTGTGTGTGTGTGTCGTTCCTGCTCTGTCCCCTCCTGCCTATGCCTTGTACTGTCTCCAGGCAGCACTTTATCTGCTCAGAGCGTCCCAACAATGTACCCCGGCCAGCTGGCTCTGTTAGCGCCGGGAGGATTAGCGGACTCGGCCAGCAGCACCATCCTCCAACCGTTCAAGCCGTCTCCCTCCAGCGACAACCTGTGCTCGGCCTACACCAGCGAGGCGGCGCTCTCCGTGCCCAGCCTGTGTGCTCCCACCTCAGGTAGGTGTCCTACGAAAAGTCCCAGGCTGCAGCAGGCCTCATCAACTCAGAAAGGTTCAATCAATCAATACACCTATTATAAGAAAAAAAGAAAAAACAAGCGTGATCATGCGCTCGTCATACTCTGCATGTAAAGACAAATGCACTGTTTGTCTTCACTCCCTCATAAGAAGACACTCCTCACCTCTATCTGTCTGCTCTATCTCTATCTGTCTCTGTGTGAAGCAGTGTGATGGCTAACTGTGACGTTCTTCTTGTGTACTCCTTCACCTGTGTCTCTCTGCTCCTCCCTCACCCACACCTCTCTCAACTCCACTCGCCGTGCCCCCTGTTTTCTCTTTCCTCTCCACATCTCCCTCCCACTCTTCTGCACTTCCCTCACCTCCTCCATCCTCTACCTGTCTACTCTTTTGTCTCCTCTTCTCCCTCCCCACCCCCCTACCTCTCCTCAGGCTGTGTAAAGTTCAGCTGGGGTTCGGAGCGTTTGGCCTTCAAGCCTGGCGGCAGGAGGACGCGCTTTCTGAGTACGCCCTGCTTGGCTCTTTGTGTGTAACGCTTTATTTCTTTGCTCTTCTCTTTAACCTGTTGTCCCTACTTACCTCTGTTCTCGTGTTTCTTTTTTCTTTGTTTTTTTTTGTTGTTTTACTCCTTTTATCGACAAAGTCCGGTCATGCTGTCTTCCCGTGGCTTTTCTTCTGTGATCGACGAAGATCCTCTGATATCTCCAGTGTCCTGCAGAAAACTCCAGAAATGTATTTACGGGAATTGGGAGAGAAGCTTTTAAAAAAACAGCTGAGCAATGTATTGTTGCTTGAGTCCAGTCCTGGTACTAAACTAGTACAAATACTGTGAGAGTTTTCAGTCTGCCACAGTTAATTTAAAGAAGTATTCCATATCTGCAAAATTGTTTCTTTTCATAAGTATAAGCTGTTTATAGGTACAGAGAGAGGGGAAAGATAGATGTATGATTTTTGTGAATTCTGCAGGACACATTTAACAATAGTGACAGTGTTAGTTTTTCCCAGAGCTTCCCAGGGTTCTTCCTACGTTCTCTTCCTTTGTCCCAATGTTCCCATTTCTTTCTTTTTTAACCTTTCTTTGACAAACGAGTCATCTGTTAACTTGTCATGGAATGCCAACCCTGTGCACTGCTGGCTGTGTTGTCAAAAGTATAATAATGGCAAGGAAAATATGATATGTAACTCAGCTGTGAAAGAATTCTGCTTTGACTGGCTGCAATGAAAAACACTGATC
>CAAKHG010000049.1:23922-36734 GCA_901007715.1 Dactylopterus volitans
GCCGTCTCGGGGGAGGCGGCACTCTTCACCTGCGGAGACGGGAGGCCGCAGATCACACATAAACGCATGCACACACACACACGCACTCCCGAGACTCACCTCATCAGCTGTTTGACACTCCGCTGCCATGGAAACTGCCCCACTCCCTGTCCTCTCCTCCTTCGTCATGGCTTGTGATCTGGAATCCATTTCCCAGAGTTCCATGATGCTGCAGTCAGTTATGACTCAGCATCCCCCTCATTCTTGGTTTCCTCCATTTTATTTAGCGTGACATGCCAGTTCTTGTCAGACCAATTTGCTTTTAGAAGGCTGATCCCTGCATATTTTGTCTGTTCTCATTGAATATGTTTATATTTCCTTTGCTTAATTTGTCAGCATGTCCTTTATTACTGCCTTTTGCAATGCACAACTCTTCTGACTTAGAAGCACAGTAACGGAATGATTTAATGAATTAGGAAAATATTAAAATACAATATTATTTTAGGGATTAATAATAAAATCCTCTTTCTTCAGCCTGCTTGATATTATGAAACAATTGATTTTAAAATGATGCCTATATTAGGCCTGAATTGTTTTGGATCTGGGGAACTGAAAGAGCTGAGCTATTTTGTAATGTTTCTCCCCTCGACATTTTCGTTTCGATTGGCTTGGAGAGGCTAGGCACTAACCAAATAAGCACAGTCACGGTCAGTAGTATTGTACCACGTACTCATCCTCAGCAGAACACAGCACAGTCATGCAGGCAGCCTGGACATTTTGCAGTGTGCTTTTTTTTCTCACCCCCCTGCAATGTTTGACATTGATGATAACGGCTGGCAAAAGCAACGCCGCTGCTGATACAGAGCTTGAGCGCCATCCAGTGGTGCACAGAGCAACAGTCAGTGGGCCGACTCAGCATTGCCCCCGGTGTGTAGGAGCACCTCGTGGGTGAAAGCTGCTGGACCCGTCTAGAATTAATGTGAGACAATAGCAATAAGAATGCAGCTGAAGGAGATTGAGCATTTTGCAGGATTGTTGTTATAAGTCTCCAGTTTTTCCTTCATTGCCATCAATTGTCATTATTTTCATCATTAAAATTAAAAAAATTTACCCTCATCATCTTCAACGTGCTGACCTGCCCTAATACGCCGACCTCCCAGAGGAAAATTTAGACTTTTCTTTGTCTCGTCAGAAGCAAATTGTCTTTATTAACTAAAAAGTTAACAAAATATATCATTTGAAGAAAATGATCCTGCGAGTAACAGTAAAGAAACAAGCAAAAAAAAAAAAATAGGATCAAACTGACAAAAGAGGAAAGTCATTTGTCTTCTACCAAAGTTGAAAAATGGACCAAATTGTGTAAAAAGTTTCATAGACAAAGAAGGGGTCTTATGTTGAATTTTCCTTTCTTTATGTCATCATGTAACAGGACCTGCATTCACATTAATTCAGATAATCTCATCTCTGATTTTTTATTTTTCCCCCGCTTGAATAGCATCTTTACTTCCTCTCCTCTTGCCTTTTCTCCTCCCAGGGACTAACAGCACCAACGCAGTGAGTGGTTCAGGTGGTTTGGGCCAGAGTCAGGGGGGGTCTCAGTGTTTGCCCTCCAGCATGTCAGTGCCCCACCAAAGGAAAGGAACATTCACCGACGACCTCCATAAACTGGTGGACAACTGGGCCAGAGATGCCATGAACCTCTCACAGGTTTACCCCCGTTTCATGATTCATCACGAGTTGTTTTGACAAAGCCGCCCTGTGTGTAGTTTACACAAGAAGACAGAAAGAAGGAAACAAATCCCTTAATGACAGTTTGTCTGAAGCCAAAGAGGTTGGAAGTGTAAACACACGAAAGCCAGTTTGACTGATGATGTGTTTTCACAACTTCTATCATGACATAGAGTGTCATCGCTGGACGTTGATCTTCAGCCAACTAGCTGATGTTACCCAGAGTTGATGGCACTCCTCTTGCTCCTCACAGCAAGATTTATTAGCAATTTATTAGCTTTTGTTAGTTTTCCAAGAATTTTTATTTATTGAGCCTTAAAAAATGATTTCAACACTGCCTCAATTATTTTTGGAACTGGTGCTACATGACCATAATCTGACCGGGTGCTTTGGAGTCTTTGTCTTTGGCAGGTGATTGGATGACGCATCCATCGGCCTACCTTGGGTTAACTTCAAAAAGAACATAAAGGACAAGAGTATCCGTCAGTGCTGCTTCGCTCCAGTTCTGATAGAACTCACGAGACGCATTCACACATGGTAGCCTGGTCTTACACCTTAGAATTCGACCACCTCGCATGTAGAACATGAGAAAAAACAGACATTTAGAATGACCAGAATGCACTGGGGTCGTTGCCTTTGCAGGCCACTGTAACATTGTTCACGGTAACTAAACACTGTTACTGTTGCGGTTACTTCATGCACTGATAGCTGTGTCACACCGGCTTTTGCTGACATCATAGCAGGCAGGTTTGTTTTTTTTAATTTTGCGCCCATGAGGAGCCGTTCAAACTATGCAGGAGCACCATCTGCAGTTAGGACCAGCCTGCAAATGTCAGTGACTGGTTGCCAGCAGCAGTGTTCATTTTTGCAAACTACCCTCATTTAACACCTTTAATGTTCACAAAATAACTGTTTTGTGTTGTTAATTTTTGTGTTCCTCAGTGGCGAGTAAAGTGAACTAATTAAGACACTTTTTCAGGGTAAGAGGAGTGCCAAACAGCTGCAGCAGGCGCCCGCACAGGGACACAGCTACGAGGTTGGACTCAAATCACTCTCCAACACACACGCACTTGTGATTAATTAAATTAAATGCATTCCTGCAAGCTGTAAATTGTGAAAAAAAAACTTCAGCTTTCAACCTGATGAAAATAATGGTTTTAAAAGACGTTTTTTTTTTTCTTCTTTCCTCTCTGTTTTCAAACACTCCAGGTGATCCAATCAGCCAACCTGGGCAGGAAGTACTCTGCTCCCAGCCAGCTGTGCCCGAGCAGCATCGGAGGCTCCGCCCACCTCCCCACAAACCCCACCTCCGCTACCTCGCTGGCTGCCCGCAAGGGCTCCCTGAGTCAGTCCCCCGCCTCCTCCACTCCACCCCAACCCCAGCCTCCCCAGTTCATCCAGTACACCCCCACCGCCGCCTACAGCGCACAATGGTGCGGGCCAGCTCACGGCCTGTCAGCCCCACACCAGGCTCTGACGCAGCCGGGGCCTCTGCTGGTCAGCACCTCTCAGCCTCTGGGTCCTTACCCCGCCTCGGCCGGCGGACAGGCCCAGGTTCCTGGTCAGGGGCCGCTCCAGGCTTTCAGCATGAACACTCTCCAGAAGTCGGTCAGCAACCCGGGAGGACCCAACCTGAGGACCACGTAGGGCTGGGGGGAGGGCTCGTTTAAATCACGGCCCGACTGGACTGGTTTGGCATGGATTGTTTTTGGGGCAGGAGAGGATGGAAGAGCCGAGGAAGCTTGGGAGCGCAAGGAGTTCAAAGAAGAGGTGAAAGGAAAAGCTGGAAATGAAGAAGAGATGGAAATCAGTGGTATGATCTGGCCGTGTCCACAGCTTGTGTCGCATCCCGCCTCTTCTTCCATCCGTGCGTGTGAGAAGCTGTCGCAACTGCAGTCACACAACCTCCCATCAGTGCTGTGTTTCACTGTGTTGGCGGTCACAGCCGGCCAAGCGCTGAAGGATGGAGAGCAACGCTGTATGAATATGTTTGGTAACATGTATGGGCTGTTATTGCGTATTGCTGAGAGGGCGCGTGCTACACGAGGTTTGAAAATGGTGGTCAGCTCTGACGGGGCTTGTCGGCGGCGGCTCTCCTTGCTGGCAGTGATGCTGTTTCGGCATTATTAGTACTAAAATGTTCCCTCCGAGCAGATATGAACGTGCAGCAGTGTAGTTTGTCCTCGTGGAATCGCCACTTTTTTCTTTTCTTTTTTTTGCATCCACAACATTTTTTTTTTTTTTTAAAGAGTGATGCAAATAGCAGATTAAAGCTTCAGCATCAGGCGAGAGCAGCACCAACCGACTTCATGACACGTTTTTTTTTTTTTTTTTTTTTTCAGCTACTCACTTTTTATAAAGCACAAAAAAAAGAAGAAAAAAAAGACGAGAACAAAAACGAACGCACATGGAGATTTAAAGAGCCGGCGTTGCTCCCGGTCGTGCCTCATCAGACTGAGAGGAGTCGTGACAAGTCACTGCCCCCGTTCCCCTCCGCGCCTCCCTCGTTTGCGCGGGAGAGATGGAGAGCGGTGGAGGACGAGAGTAGACGGAGGGGGAGAAGCGAGCAGCCCGAGCAGGCGACGGCGGCGCTCCCGTCTCCCGTTTCGCCGGCCGCGTCTGCCGTCGCGTCAAGACAACCGAGCGAGCGTGACGGATGCCTCTGAGTAGCAAACGCCTCCTCGCCATCACGGCTCCGCCTCTTCCTCCATCCCGCTCTGTTTCCATTTGAAGCAATAACAGCAGAAACCTTTTTAGATTTAAAAAAAAGAAAAAGACAAAAAGAGCGAGAAAAAAAAAAAAAGGCCAAACATCAGAGCTCAGCGTAAAAAGTGTCCTTGTTATCAGAATAATATCCCTGTACAGTTTGTGTCTGTTTGTCAGCTACGATGATTCCATTTGATTGATTTTTTTTTTTTTCGTTTTAATTTCTGGGTTTGTTTGGGGTTTGTGTTGCTCGCTGTCCCCCAGCTAGCAACCCGACACACACAATGCATGTGACATTCATACAAATATACATACAGTCATGCACAGACTTATGTAAATACACACACACACACACACACATATTGTTGGAGGCCTCGCAGCCAACATAGATTCTAATGCCTCATTTCGGTGTCATCATCGGCTTGTTTCAACATCTGGGCTGAAATGTTCTGCAAGTGTACATTGTTTTCATCATTATTGTTGTTAATGATTATTATTCTATTTAAAAAGAAACAAAAACAAAACGTGTTCCGTTGATGGACCTGTTAAATGCTCACATCGCTGTACGATGTGGAAACACTGTGATCGTTGTTTATTATTAGCAGATGTTGTTGGACAACATTAGTTTTAGGGTGGGAAAAAAAGAAAACGCTGAACGGGTTGGGGTCCTTTCGCTTTCAATTCACTGCTTTACACAAGTGGATTCTCATCAAAATGTGAAAATTAAAGACCCCTGTTGTCAGGGGTAATCCTCGCATCCAGGATATGATCAAAAAAATGCCTTATGTAACTATTCAACTGCAGTCTCAGCTCGTCCTTTGAACTGAATTGAAAGTCGAAACTGACCTCAGAGTGAGATTCTAAAGACAAACAGGAGTGAAGAGCAGAATAGGTATTTAGATAATAAAGTAATGCTAGCTATTTTTTTCTTACTACAGTACTTATATATCAGACACTTTAAATAGCCCTCCTCTTCCCCTTCCCCCTGGTTTTGTTAGATGAATGTGAATGTATAAACCGATGGTGTCCATTTTAATGTACTTGAAACAAGAAGTCCGTCTTTTATTTTTACTCTCTTTGCATCCCACCCGGCCCCCCCCCCCATCCGTACCCCGGACTCCCGAGAGCCTCCGGTGACCACCAGGGCTCCTTACTAGTGCCTTGCTTCCTTCCTGTTGCTTCTGTCATGTGAGGCCGTGGGGTCACATCGTTCTGAGAGTCCGCCGTCACGACCGGACCCCGCGTTTTCGCCTGACTTGTGGTCGAGTCTCTTTGGTTTCGATGAAATAAAACTTTCATAGGCAAGATTTAAAAAAACAAAACAAAACGATGAGCATCCAACGTCTCTTTGAACTGACGGTAAAGATTCGCTGACGCTAACTCTGCTGCCAAGTGATCTACCCGCATGCGAGGTCTGACTGTGTCTCAGGCCACCAACAGGAAGAAGATAGAGTCAATCAGTGCCATTTTTGTCAGGGTTTTAATTGTTGATATGGGAAAAGGGTGAAGGGGGGGTGGGGTATAACTTTTTTTTTCAGTTTTAAGGAGGGAGCTGATGAGGATTGTATTAGAAGCTTGGACCACTCTGTACTTAAAGAGGCGCTGGCCCGGGTGCAGCATCCAGCCGCGAGTGGGCACGGTTGGCGCCGTGAAATTAAGGGTAACGCGCTTTTTAATGTTGACTTACCTCCTCTTGATTCAAATTTTTTTATACAACAAAAACATACAATTGTGGCCAAACCATTGCGAAAAATCGATTTGGCGAGATTAAGATCCTCAGACGAGCTTCGTGTCCCAACATTTCGCGTCTTAACGAGCCGGACAAAAAAAAAACGGGCGTGCAAAGTAGCGAGTGTCATCCAAAATGACGTCAGGATTTAAAGGGACAGTTTGCAATCACCCGAACCCGCCGACGTCCATCTGTCTTTGTAACACCACTTTCTTCCTCCTGAGGTGATAGTGAGCTAACGTGAGCGGCGGCCGACACCCCACAGGACGCCCGCTTGGGCTGCTCTTGGTACCTAAAGCTCGCGAGCGCCGCGACGTGTTAAACGTGTCGGCACACAGAAACAGGCTGAGTCACTGTTTGGCTGAAATGGCCGCAGGCAGACCCGGCGTGAGCGTATTGGTCCACATGCTCAGTGGGGATGAATCAAACTGCTGTCCAAGAGAAGCATTGTAAAATTGTACTGCGGAAAATTACGCCGTAAAATATTCCCCGTCTGAGATCCCCCGCGCCCCCCTTTTGCCCCTTTTGGAAACTAAAAGCGAGCGGGTCCTAATGTTCTTGCTCGCTGCTGCTGTCCGATGCTGCATCGTCGGGGTTCACCGGGACTCAGCCAGAGAAGTTTAAAAACACAAAAGGTAAACGGAAAAACTGTAAGCACAAAAGATATTCTAAGCTGCAGGCATCACAGTGGTGGTGGAGGCGGCGGCGGCGGTGGAGGAGGTGTTGGCGGTTGTGCTCCGCGTGACGATGATTATGGTGGTTTTTAGATCCAAGGCCTTGACACCCTGTCCTCCTCAGTTCTATTTTCATTTGTTATCTGGTACAAACTTTTCACATTCACTTCAAAACTTTACATCTTTGGTTGTTGGTTTTGTTTTGTTTTTTTTTGTTTTTTTTTCTCCTGGATTCAAATGAAAGTGTGGAAGGTCACTCGGTTTTTTTTTTTTTTTTTTGACATTTTCAATTTCTCATGAATGTTTTTTACTTACTAGGCAAGTTTGGTTGAAGCTGTGAATAATCATTAAGCCACTTTGCTTTAGTTCTGGTTCCGGCCGTCCTGTTTGCCATGACGCGTTTTAAAAGTCAAAAACCTTTAACGACGCCACCGACTCAGTGCCATTTGACGACATGTCAGTAGAACGGAAACATCACAGACGGGCTGACGACAAATAAAACCCGAACCCGGAGTGCAGTTTACCCGCTTGAACTCACTGGAGGTGTTTTTTTTTTTTTTCTTTATTTGCAATTTCCACTTTGCAAACGCTGGAGCCACAAAACGGATTTCCACAGTAGACGTCTATCTGTGTACGAGCTGCTGCACAAATGGCTGCAATGCAATATTATTTAAAGCTACAGTACGCTAGCCAGCTCTTAGGTTATAGTTCGGTTTGACGGTTTACAAGCTGCAGAGTTAAATAGCAGGTGAAATTATTTTTGAGGGTTTTTTTTTTTTTTCTTTTTCTCTGGACTTGTAGTGGAGGACTTTTACTGTGAAAGGCTCGACAGCTACCCAGCGTGAGCATTATTATTGTGGAGTTTCCTGAGGTTGAAGTGGGTGCAGGGACAGTGTAGCAGTAGCTTTTAGCCCACTCACATTTAGGAGCAGATCGCGTTGGTGTTTTCGCGGTTTTGGCCTGTTCAGGACCCGCTTACCCTTTATGCTTTTTACTGTAGAAGTGCCCACACATTAATATATATAAAAAAAATATGCCTTTCAGCACACCAACAGATCAACACAAACATTTAGTGCATCGTCTGGCTGTAGCTTGCTCCTGTGGAACGACATGGAGTTTCGAGCGTAGCAACAGTTCATCTGACTGTTACTGAAATGGAGAAGAAAAAAGAAAAAAAGAACAGTTTTCTCAACATTTTCTGTTCTCTCTGATGTTCACACTTTTTTTTTTATTTTTTAAATTCTCACCTGTTTTATCTGCGGTTTAAATGTCTTTAGCGGCAACTAACGTCAGTGGTTTCATTTTCTGTATTGACATTGTACAAAAGTGGTTGGATTAAATAAAAACACACTTGGATGAATGAAAGAAAGAAAAAAAACAGGAGAAAAAATACACGTAAGGAGTCATTGGGAGCCTTTAATGGTATGTTTTGCACTAAGTATAGAGTGTTCAAGCTTCATATAAAAAACTGCGCTTTGCGCTACAGTACAATGAAATTTGTTACTTTATTTGTAAAAACTTAATAAATAAAAAGTTGTTTCAATGAATGGGAGTGACTGGCCTTTAATACAGATTTGGGGATGTTTTATGATTAGAATTGTGGCTCTGCACCAATCAGAGCAAAAACTCAACATGGTTGAGATGTTAAAGAGCATAAAAGTAAATATAGTTAGACTGATATTGTTCATAACACGGCACTTAATCAACGGGCAATATCGATTTTTGTTCAAAAATATTCAGAAATACTTAATCTTTTAACGACAGATGCAGTTTAAAAGTGGTAGAAATAGATGAGAGCAAGTAGACCAAACAAACATTCAGTTCATTAAGTTTATCTCTCGCATGATGCAAGTCATACTCTTGTGTTGCTGCAGTGCCGGTCTTCACCACACGGCTGCAGCACTTCAACTGAATAACTCAAGATTCTCCTGGTCTCCTTCATGTGAGTATGACCGGAGTTAAAGAGCTTCTCGTTATGAGAGCAGTCGAACATCGAGTTGTGCTGTATGATTATCTGTCACCATGGATACAGTGAAAAATAACTGTACGGCCAGACGAAAAGGGGAGCGAGAGAGAGCGCGAGCGAGCGAGAGAGAGCGAGAGAGCCCTGGGGGAGGAAGGGAGGAAGGAAAGAGACGTAGCAGCACATTATAACAATACATTTCCATCAAGCTGTTTCCTGCTATGATACCAATACTGCTCTGCAAAAAAAAAAAAAAAGTTGGATTTTATTACTGCCTTGACAAACTTGAATAATTTAGTCAATTTTGCCCCGTGCAAGAGGATGTTAATTCATGGCCTCTGGGAAATGTTCACTCTGGAAAAATAAACTTTCACCTCAGTTTTTGAGAGGTGTATTTAAAGGTATTTGCCCTTAAACTGCTCTACAATTAAAATAGTTTCTCTGATTACCAGTTTCACACCATTGTGAAGCTTTTGCTTTTGGACCACTGTGACTGAACACACACACACACACACACACACACATATAATCACACTATGAACCAAAGTCTCACTTTTCCAAATTACTGACATTTGCATCCAAAATGTTTGACTTCAACCAATCACAGAATGATTTTTTTGTTTTTGTTTTATCTATACACAGAATTTTTTTTTTTAGGTTTTTTTTTCGTTTCTTCCTTTTTTTCAGGCTTTTACTTTCAGATTCAGCAGGAAACTGCCAACATTTGAGGTGATGTTCACTTTATTGCGAGAGAGATTCGACCAAAAACAACTAAGGTGAATAATCACTTCAGTCAAAGCGCCATCGGTCATTTGCTCGCAACGCTGAAGACGAGATAAACAACCGCGGCCTCCGCGGTGCATCACAGGCGGTCGCCGACGGTCAGTGGGTGTTTGGAATCTCAGTTTATGCAACAATTAAAGGGCCAAGGCGAGAAGTTAAAGGAGGGCGGCGATGTGCAAACAGGATGAGAGGGAAGGTAGAAGAGCAGCTCGTGTGTGTGTGTGTGTGTGTGTCAGATTTTTGGGTTGGTGTCGTGACAGATTAGCAGGTTCACACACTGGAGTGACCTTTTTTTTTATGCTTGTAGAGGGACCGATAGGGGTCAGAGGGGGGGGCATCAGATGTGAAGTGTGGGAGAAGGTAGCAACACACAGACTGCTGGGCGGGAAAAAAAAACCCCAAAGAGCAGCTAGTCCTGAGTTTCAGTTTGTGCGACAGCCACACACAGTAGAACCGTCACAACACGAAGCCGGCACATCCTTATGCCAACCAGCACCGGGACCAGCAGATTATGCCTGTGGCCAGATTACTGAAACTGATTCATACTTTTTCTCATGAATCCAAAGTGCTGCTTTCACTCGCTCGCCCGAGGCAGAGACGCAGCTTTCGGATGTGCTCACGACGGAGCTATGTGGAGCTCAGCCCTCCGACAAATCCAAGGTAAAATAAAAAAATAATAATAAAAAAGAGAAGGAGCCATGTTTCTTGATGTAAAACTGATTTTCTTTGGTGCAAAGCGAGATTCCGTGCATACAAACTGCACTTAATCGTCCAAATGGGTGTCGAGTGTAACTTTTTAATATCCCCACCATAAACGCCATCAAATCCCAGTCAGCCAAACACAGCAGGACACAAAGAGCTGGTGTCAGATGACTAACCGTGATGTTCTTCATCTTCCAAAACCAGCCACTGATTCTTCATCCACCAAGTACCTGTTATGTAACCTTTTGCGCTGACTGAGAGTTTCCATGAGGGCCCAATGACAGAGTCTGAGCGTTCATGTGTGTTTACTAAACAGTGTGTCTCCTTGTTTTTTAGGTGTGTGTCTCCAGTTGTGGCTACAAACGGATAGTTTAACTGAAAACTTTGTTATTTCTATCATTAGTTTTTTATTATTTTTGCGGTCGAGTGTGATTATTTTTTTTCAGCTCAAAAACGAAATCAAAACTTAATTGGAGGATATATTTTCTTGCATACACGATAACAACAGAAAAAAAAAATACATATATAAATATCTTATAGATCTGCGCCCCCATTCACCCGCCTGCTGCTCCCCAGCTGCCCTTCAACAAACCGTTGGACCATCGCGGACACTCACGCCGAGTCTTCCACTGTAAATACAGGTTAGTTTGGTATCTCCACTTTAGGAGTAGCAGCGGCATATTAAGAGAAAACAGAAATGACCAGCGCAGCAGTTTCTCTCAGATCCGTATTTGTGTGCTGCACCAGTGAGACGACTGGAGGCTCAGAATAAACCGAATGATAACGCAGCAAACTGGGAGATCACCTTTTTTTTTTTTTCTTTTTTTTTTTTGTTGTCTTTAGTTTGTTCCGTTCTCGCCGTTTTCAAGTGTGACGCAAGTGTTTACGTGAAGGCTGGAGATGGAAATGGAGCTTTGCAGCGATTTCCCTCGACAGAAAGCAGCACTTTGGCTGTGTTAAGTGACATTTTACCTGTCAAAAGTATGTCTCAGTGGAGAAACAGTAGAATGGCCTCCACCGATTGGTCCACTAGATGTGCGAGCAGATGCTGCGCTGACGTCGGCTCCTGTGTGGAGTCTTTACGGGTTCTTTTGAACGGAGAACAGGTTCCCTCGTCCGTGAACACGTCCCAGACATACACGGCACTGATCTTTAAAGGGCGCATCAGCGAATCTGTGTGTGTGTGTGTGTGTGTGTGTGTGTGTGTGTGTGTGTGTGTGTGTGTGTGTGTGTGTGTGAGCTGCTGTGTTATTTTCTTGAGAGGTTTGTCTCTACCTGTGCGTCCTGAATGTTTCTCTTGTCCACATGTGCCCACGATAGTGTGTGTGTGCGTGTGTGTTTGTGTTCAGTGAGGCTTCGTTCCCCTCGGAGGACTGAAACACACAAACACTGAGCACGTCGACGTCTGCGCAGGCCGTCCAGCAGCCGCCGCCGCCGCGTTGCCAGGTCCGACCTTGGAAAAGATACTTTCAGGGCCCGTAAGCACGGCACGACACTCCGAAAAGGCTCCAGCGCGCCCGGCCGACTGCGCGGAAACATAATTAGAAAAACTGCGCAGCTTGAAATGGAAATGGCATTTACAGTGTGGTTGAAAATGAAAACGGGGCAAAGTGGTGAAATGTTCTCACCCACGCCTTTCAACAGAGGGGAGGGGGGGTGGGGGGATGGGGGGGGGGGGGGGGGGGGGGGGGGGGGGGGTGAGGGTGAATTTCTGCAAACAGAACAAGCAGCAGTCTTTGCAGGCGGCGGGAGATGGCGGCTGCGTTCACGTCTGCGGTGGCGAACGTGACGACAGGAGGCTCATGGCGGTGGCGGCGGCGGCGGCGGCCCTATCAACGAGTTTCAGTGTCTCGCGCGGTTCGATGCTTTGTCTGATCCGCTCACAAAAACACTTAAGATGGGTCAAAACACACACTTTTGTCAAGGTTTCACGACGGCCAGTGGAAAGGCTTTATCTACAGGGATGTCATGCCAGGTTGTTTTTGTGTGTGTGTGTGTTTTTTTTTTGTTTATCCCGGTGGCTCAGCGGGACCTTTCCGAGGCCACTGCAACACTGGAGGCTGCCGGCGAGCGCAACATGTGTTGTGTTAAGTCAACAAGCAGAGTCCCACCTGGACCTCAGCTCATAGCTACCGGATGGCCGGAAGAAGGTTCAAACCCCCACGGGTGCTCGCATTTATCGCCACAGCACAGCCAGTGTGCAATGTGTGTGCGCACGTGCGTGCGTGCGTGTGCGTGTGTGTGTGTGTCGTCTTCTTTCAAAACAGTGTTGACACTGTTAGTGCTTTTTTAACCGTTCTTATTTGCCATGGCAACAGTAACCAGGAAGTGGACATCATCGTCACCGTGTGAAGTCACCTGAAACTAAAATCTTATACCGTCAGAGTTGTGTGTGTGTGTGTGTGTGTGTGTGCTGTGTGTGTGTGTGTGTGTGTGTGTGTGTGTGTGTGTGTGTGTGTGTTAATTCTCCGTGGGGGCTGGGAACCAGGGTGCTACCATTGATCCATGACCGGTGAAAGAAAGAGAGGCGGAGGCTGGAGCTGCAGGA
>CAAKHG010000051.1:0-30684 GCA_901007715.1 Dactylopterus volitans
CATCCTCTCCTCAAACCATACAGGGCTCTGGCTGAAAAGGTAGCACCAGAGTGTGTGTGTATGTGCGTTCTGCGCGCGTGTGTGTGTGTGTGTGTGTGTGTGTGTGTGTGTGTGTGTGTGAATTGACTTCAGTGAGGAAAGCAGAGAACTGACAAATCCCGGAGGCACTGTGAAAATTTTGAAGGTTATGAATTATTTCCTCTGTTACAGCACTTTTGAGCGCACAACATACGTCTTTTCAAGTTTTTTGAGGAATCTAAATGGTTCAGACATTTTTTTTGTGTGCTCAGTTTAGTTTTACGTGATGTTTTTGATGTTTTTTTTTTTTTTTTTCTTTTTTCCCAGGATAAAGAAGCGTACCGCTGGGCAATTAAAGAGACAATAAAAAGCATGCTGGCATTTGGATGGACCATAGAGCGGACTAAAGAAGGAGATGCTTTTGGTATACACACCTGCTCACGAAGCCTCTCACAGTCTGGGCAGGTGAGAGTGTGTGTGTGTGTTTGTGCGCTTCACACTGTCGGCCACACACAATCACCACGTCAACCACGGCTGAATTCCGACACAGCCAGCGCGCTCGTCACTTTTTTTTTTTTTTGTCACCGGTTTTCCTTGCAAAGACGGGAATTATGTGGTTTCCGAAACGGTTTTGCAAGATGTTGCCGTGACTGAAGTAATCAGCCATTTGCTCCGTTGTCTTTTTGTCTCAGTTGTCTTTTGAAGGAGCTTCAACATTCAGCCCCAAACCTCTGGACATGAGCAGCATCACCTTATCATGGGATCAGTGTGTAAGTAAAAAAACATGCACAACGTCGCACACGACGATCAGAACTGGTCTCGATGTTTTATGTTACTGGACTTTATTGGATTACAATTTAGATTGAATGTGTATGAGAGAGGTGTTGACATATTTGAATGATATTGGGACTGTAATTTGTGATGCTGTTGAACTGTGCTGGGTTACACTGAGAGGGGTCCCTAATATTTTGGTCATCCACCTGCATTAGGGTGACAAATTCCAGTGCAGTGTAGGAATGCAGCGGTTCTAAAGTTATGCTTGATCGGTGCATGTGTCCTTACTGGAAGTGAGTGCAAAGTTTGCAAAAAAAAAAGTCTCTCAAACTCATATTTGACTTTTTTTTCCTCTCTCTAGGGTATGGCTGAGAAGTTGGCTGAAAACTACCACAATGCTTGGGCAAAGAGGAAGAAATTAGAATTTGAGAGTAAAGGTACCACATCAAACATTCCTCGATTATTTTTTTGTTGGAAACCCCGAACCAAGTCAGTGACTCTAATTTTCTGTGTCTAACCAATTAAAATCAAGAAGGGGGCAGGACTTTGGATATCAATACAGGCAACGGAGGCTGCGGCCAACGTGACTGTGAACGCCGGATAATCAGGTTATTTTTTATCTTAAAACGCTGGTCTCCTCCCACCTCCTCCTGTCTTCTTCCCTTGACCCTGGTCCCCCCCGACCACCCGCCAGGAGGAGTCCATCCAGCGCTGGTGCCCTACGACGCCCTGACCGCGAAGGAGAAGGACAAATTCAGACAGAGAGCGCAGGATGTGCTCAAGTTCCTGCAGCTCAACGGCTACACTGTGTGGAGGTGAGGAAACTGCAAGCTCATGACTGCCGAAGGGCGAAGACGCAGGCATGAGGGGACTAAAATGAGGTGGTCTCACTCTCTCAGCAGCGTTTGCCAGGCGTCCTCATAGCAGTCAGACGCCAGTCCCTTTATTTCTTTCGAACAACTTCCTGTGTAGACTGAAATACAGCTCATCCAGTCGATATAATAGCCGCATTCCTTCTGAAACCTTTGCTTGTGAAATACATCATCGAGCTATGCAGTATTTGACTTTTTTGTAATTTTTTCTGATAACTTATTCTCTTTTATTGGCCCTCTTTTACCTCACTCCCCCAACAGGGATCGGAAGACAGCGGAGATGGATTTTCCAGCCGTAGCCAACTCTTTTGGCTACACTCTCCTCCTGCGGCTGCTGTCATACGCTGAGGAGGCCCAGGAGCACATGCTGGAGCTGGGTAACATTGTCTCGCCTGTGAATGTTTAGAAAAAAAATAAAGCGCATAAAAGCGCGAGGTGCGCGGGGTCACACTCTGTAATCTGGCAATCAACCAGGAGCTCTTAGAGGATAGTGCCAGAATAAATATGACCATAAAAGTGAGGGCCGTCCAGCGTGCCGGAGGAAGTCGAGGGAAGACGGCGCGGACGGTTGTCATTTTTATATTCACATAAAAGAGGTTTAAACTTTTACATCCCAAAGTGAGACTACACCTTTAACCCGATTGCTTGTTTCTTGCTTTGGGACATGTGACTCGGTGCGCGCAGTTCATTTTATGAGTCTGCTCCAGGGCAGTTCTGACTGGAACCATCATCAGATTGTTCCGAACAGACCTCCTGTCCCCCCGTGAATGTGCAATTCCAAAGCAAGCAACACCTTTATTGTCGTTTTTACCCTCCTCCTTTTGTCTAATGTTGTAGTTTCAGTCTTTGACTGCACATAACCCAGCGTTGCGTTGTTCATCTTCACAGAAGTGATGCAAGCCAGGGGACAGACGTCCAAAGGGGAGAGAGCCGCACAACAGCAACCGATACATTTTTTTCTCAAGGTTTGCTCTCCATCAGATGCATTCAGAACTCAAATCCACCATCTGATAAGGAATCATTAACATCGGTATCACCCCTCCAGTTTCATTCATCCAGTGTAATTTTCCCTTCTCCTGCTTAATTGGTTTTGTGAGACGGTTGCCATGGGCAGCTCTTCTACGTAAAACCCTGTGTGGCTCTGTAATTTATTTAACCATTTCAGAAATCCATGTGGGTGTGTCGATTGCCATCAGGACATTGATTAAAGCTTCCCACGCAGCTCTGCCTCCAAGGAGGCAGCCTAAGAAAAGGGTTATTCCTCATTGATGGGGCCCCCTGAGTCAGACCCAGTCAGCCAGGACCAGGAACAGTCACGCCTCAGATCTCAACACCCCGCACGTCAAACTCTTACCACACACACTCCTCCATCTGGGCTCCAGCTTCATAGGAGCCACAGATATTGTTTAACCTCTTTTCCTCACGAATCCGAAGCTGCATGAACTTGCGCTTGGCAGGCATTCGCACAAAATATCGATATTTTTCATGAAAACGGTATGAACAGTGTCCCCAGCTCACCAAAGTCTGCTGTAAAAGCAGAGCATTCTAACTCTGAAGCCAGTCAGGGGAGCTTAAAGGAGAACAAATGAGAGATATTTGGAATAATGTCGCACAAAATTTATTATTTCCGGGTCTTGTTTTTGCTTGAGGAAACATCTACAGTGATTTGATGGAGTCCCTCTAGGCAGTATTCTGTTTTCCCTGTATCAGCTTCCATCAGGACCCATTTTCACAAAAACATGGCATCTCTTTCCACTGTTACTCAGATGAAACTCAGATCTACCTGCCTTTGAGACAGAAAAATGCTGACTCACCTAAGCCACTGCTGGACTGTCTGAATGACGTCATAGCCTGGACGGACCTTAGACTTTTTAAACTTTAGTGGGAGCAAGACTGAGGTTGTTGTATTTGGAGCTTTGGAGCCGGTGGTGCCTGAGATGTTGCCCAATATGACCTGAGCTCTCTGAATCGGTATATAAGATCATCTGTTGAAAAGATGGCGATTCAAAGTGGGACAGATAAACCTGACGGTCAAATCCGGCGTCTTCCAGCTGAGGTTTTTATCTTAAGGTCAATCCTTTTTTTTGTCTTTTAATGATTCTGAGGGGGTCATACCGGCTTTTATCTAGTCTCGACTGGACCGCCACAGTAGCCTTTGTGTTGGCTTTGGCCACGCCTCCCTCTCGCGCTTGCAGTACAATGTAGGATTGATTAAGAGCTTATCCGTTGTTCATAAATCTCAATACGGGCCTGCACCTTTCGATCTCGCTGACCTTTTGCAACCACGCACCCCATCGAGGTTACCCTGCCCTCCGGTCGTCCCGAGGTCGCGGTTGAAGCTCGGGGGCGATGGTGCCTTTGCAGTTGTAACTCTGGAAATCGTCACCCTTTAATATTCATCTGCTCCAAATCCCCGATTAAAACACACCTGTATTCCTCTGCTTTTTTACTCAGTATGGCAGTGGCATTTTAATGTGTGCATTTTTTTTATATTCGTCTGTGTGTTTTGTGTGTTCATCTTTGTCATCACTATTTTCCTGTTCTATGTGGGCAGGTTGTGCTTCTTCTTTTGGAACAATATGTGAGAAGCCACCGCCTGTATTTCCTGTCACTTTCCCTGCGCTCATACGTACACAGAAGCCACGCTTCCAAAAGGGAAAAGGAGATGATAGCAAGGTGTGTGTCGCCCCTCATTGAGACATACATGATACATACGGTTCATTCAACTAGCAGTGTTTTGAAGATTTCTTTTACTCCTGCGGCTCATGCTGCTTTGGGACAAAGCAATGATACGTTTTGCATAATACTAGAATATGTTTTCCACAGGCGAAGCCTCATTCTCTGTGCTCCATAATTACGTGTCTCCTCATTACTGTCTCTTCTTCCTGCATCCAGCCTCTTTTGTAAACTTGCATCTCTGGTGAGACACAGGATCTCACTCTTTGGTAAGAACGGTGTGGAGAAAGAAAAAAAAAAAAAACGCTCAGTCAAACTCATATTTCAACTAACTCGGTGATTTGTTGCTCACTTAACTCCCACTTTTATAGCCTTTATAGCCTCGCGCTCACCTTAAGCCTTGTGTACACTTATACATGGCCGTATTTTTTTGTCTGCCTACATCCACAGTTTAAACTCTGTGTGTGTGTCTGTGTGTGTGATTTCACAGGAAACGAAGCCTCATCAGTTGCAAGCTGCCTCCATGTGTTGGCCCAGGCTCTGGATGCAAGGTAGCTAGATGGCACTGCAGTCACCCTCTGGCGCCCCTGCGCCAACATCAGTGTCACAGCACCGTGTCGGAGGATGAGACGAGAGGCCTAATTGCTCCACTGATGCCGTCTAATTGTGGTTCATATCACTTTGACTCCCCTGAGGACGAAGCCTCTGATGCGTTACAGCACAAGTGGGATCCTTTTCTCAGTGAAGATTGATGTTGTTTTGACTGGTCTGCTGGCGAGATTAGCAGCTGATTTAGCCCACTTAACCGGTCTTATTACGGCGCTCCATGACACATTTAACACACAAACACTCATCATGCTCGTGCAGTGTCTGTTTTTAATCAGCAAAAATATTTTATTTCTGTCCAACCTTTTATAGGGCATTGATGAAGTCGGGTCCAGAGTCCGTGCGGGCATCCCTGCACTCATTCTTTGACGCAGCCGCAGCTGATCTGGAGGTGACGGTGGAGAACCTCTCGGTGACCTTGGTCTCTTTGCCTCAGAGTAGAGGGCAGCAGGCGAGAGGAGCTGCCAAGGTCCTCAGTTACACAACCTCCGTCCTTCTGCCCACCCTCACCTCCCTTTTCCAGCATCTTGGCAGCCAAGACTATGGCGTGGACCTCCTGGGTAAGGCCGTCCACAGTTCACGTCTCAGTCAACGGCTTGGCCTACTTTGTTTCACTTGCACATAAACAAGTTGGTTGTGTAACATATGTTAAACTGATTGCCTCACGTAGACATGAAGATGATGAACATAAATATGGTATGTGATAAAGTAAAAGAGAGAAAAAATCAATACTGTAACAAAAAGTGGCCAGTTATGTAGTCAAGACCATGACTTAAAAAGTTAAGGAAACAAACAGGAGATAATCAGCCACATACGCGGTGTGTATGCTTTTTCATCAGTGTTGTTTTTTTCCCCTCCATATGCTAAAGAGGATGAACAGCTGGCTTCCATACCTCTGGAACCACCCGGGGACGCCCTCCCCTCGACTTTACGCCTTCCATGTTCTTTGAAAGCAGCTCTCATTAAGTTTCTCAGTCAGGGCCGCAGAGCAGCAGGAGCATATTGTCTCTGTCACCGGCATCAGCTTCCCCACCCCCCACCAGGAATCATCCATTACCCGAATCGGCAGCCGTCTCCCCGTGATTGCGCGCCTTCAGCGTTCCCCCGCGTCGCGGAGAAAGCTCACCAGCTAGTTTCACCTTGTGCTTGCAGTGGGCAGCATCCAGGCGGCTTGTTACAGGATCCTCAACAGCCTCTACTCTCTCGGCACCTCCGGCAGCGTCTGCATGGAGGGGTAATGACTGTTTGCGATTTCATAGTTTGCTTTCACAGAAGCTCAATAACTCTGACCTTACCTGACTTTGTTTGCACAATGCACCCAGTGACGAGATACTGGAAATCCATGAGATAAGTATAATGTAGGGTGGATGCTTGATATTCAGAGACACCACGAAGCAGATGGCAAGCAACCTCTGACGAGCTTGATAAGATTAGACAGAAGCAGCATTCCTGCGCCGGTGTAACGGCGTGTTTCTGTTCAGGCAGCGGCCGGCGGCAGGTGCATGTCTTGCAGCCCTGACTGGGGCATTTCCTGTATGCTTCCTGGAGCCAGCCGGCAACCAAAACAACCCTCACTCCATCTACAACACCATGAGCGCTGCTGAGAGAGATGGTAGGAAGCACACAAATAAAACACTGTTTTTACCACGGTATATTTTTTCCCAATATTTTCGAGCTCCCTGAACATGTCACACGTCTCATTTGTGCCTCTATTTTCCGTTGCATCGTTTTCCGTCGCTCCAGACCTGGGGCTGCCGCCTCTCGTGGAAGACATGTGTCCCCAGCTGCCGTCTCTGGGACAAGCTCTGGGGGAAGTGGAGGAGCTGGCAGGTGCAGGTGCCGCGGCGCGCCAGGCGCGCTACGTCCACGTCGTAGAGGTCACCGTGCCCATGCTGTGCAGTTACATGTCCCATTGGTGGCACCGGGGCCCCAGGGGCCAGCCAGACGGCCCCATCTGCACCTCTGTCATTCCACAGCATGCCAGTGACCTGCTTGGCCACATCCTCCGCATCATTCACAGCCACGTGGGCACCAGCCAGGGTGACTGGATGAAACAGCTGGCAGGTATTGTACAGTTACTGTAGATGTTTCTTTACTCCACACTCTCATCTCCTCACTATTGATAAGATATCTTATGCCTCAGTGTTTTCCCAGCCCATCATATGCAAAACCCACACTGAACTGTTAAAGAGCCACTTCCTGCCGCTGATGGAGAAGCTGAGGAAGAGGGCAGAGTGCGTGTCGCTGGAGGAGGAGCAGATGAAAGCAGAAGGCTGCGAGGCGTCGGAGGCAGAGTTGGAGATCCAGGAGAAGTTCACCGTGCTGGTGCGAGACCTCTATGCCTTCTATCCCCTCCTCATCCCGTTTGTGGATGCTCACCGGTAAGACCAGCAGTGGTAACTGGACTGCCCACGTGTATGACAAAATGTCCTGCATCTTCATGGCTGTGACTATTTTAGTAACTGACTCAGATTTAGGTTGACTCAAAATAAGTGGTGAATTCTGTAATTATAATTTAAAGGGGTATTCTGGTTAGTCAACCTGGGCCCTGTTATCACATGTGTTTGGGTCTGAATGATTATTAGTGACAAAGGTTTTGGGAATTGTTCTGATGTTGAGCGACAGTGTTCTCGCCAGACACCCACAAAACAGCTGCGGTGACATGCGTTGTTGCACACAGATGGAGTGCAGAAAGTATATTTAGCAATTTTCCTGAAGTAAAATTGACGTTCCGAGATCAGCGTAGCTCTGCAGCAGACGTAGTGAAGGTGAGCCAGTGTTATTAGCTGTTGTGGTAGGCAGTTGCCCTGTTCAGTGGTTTTCATTTTACCTCTCTGGCAGAAGCATTTTTGCAAACCAGTTCATTATCCAAATCGACTGGGCTGTCATGTGGGGTGCCTCAGGGTTCTGTCTTGGGTCCTATTCTGTTCTTGTTGTACATTCTCCCCCTAGGACAGATTCATCAGGCAGTTCAGAAATGTATCTGACCACCTTTATGCTGATGATGTCCAACAAATTGTCTTTGTTAACGAACTGCTTGTCCAGCATCAGACGGAGGTTAAGTGACAACCGCTCGCCGCTGAATTTAAGTTAAAACATCAACTATGATCATTGCTCGTTGGTAGTATAATCCCTCAGATTAAGCAGCATGTTGGAGCTTCACCCATTTCAGGCCCCAGGAGGGGGGCATCTTTTCAAGCAGCGAGACTCCAGCTTGTGGAATACACTGCCTCTTTCTCTATAGCACTTAAATTTGGTTGATTCCTTTAAAAAATGGTTGAAGGCAGACAAGGATTCTATGGCTGTCTGAAATTACGTTTTAATGCATTCTTATTGTGCTCTTGCAGCTTTGATCAGGTATTGTGGTTTGACTTGTTTTGTGAAGCACTTTGTGCCAACACTTTTTTTTTATCTGTGAAAGGTGCGATGTAAATAAAATGTGATAAAACGTATTTGGTTATTGCACAGATCCACCACCATTTTTTCAACCACAAAACATGGGAAAATTGTTTTTCGAAAAACATTGGAATTCCCCTCGAATTAACCCTGGACCGTCTGTCTCAGAGCCAGCTGGCAGAAAGAGTTCACCCCCGAGGCTCAGCAGATGTTCAGCATGGTGGCAGAGGTCTTCATATTCTGGGCCAAATCTCATGTGAGGATGACACGTAACATTTGTTTCTCATGTCAATATTATTTAAGTAAATATATTATCCCATAAACTGTCACATTTTGCGCCTGTGTTTGTCACATCAGAACTTCAAGTGGGAGGAGCAGAACTATGTGGTCCAGAATGAAATCAACAACTTGGCTTTCTTGGTTAACAACGACAAAACGTCCAAGGTCAGCCATGTTCGTTATTTTGAGCTCATGAACCTTTGCCACATCACAAATATCACTACATTTGTATGTTAGCAGAAATGCAGCTGACTGAGTAAAGAAAAACATGACGTAATGAGTTTTCAATCGTCAGTTTGGCCATGAGAAGAGGCTGAAGAAGAAGGGGGATCGTTATTCCACACACACCTCTCTGATTGTGGCTTCCGTGAAGAGGCTTCTCCCTGTGGGGTTGAGGGTTTGTTTTCCAAGCGACCAGAGCCTTATCATGCTGGCTAAGAACGGCTTCACGCAGGTTGGTTGGAAATGTGGATGGTACCAGCATGAAAGGTGTTGTGTGTAAACGCTGGCAAGCTGTTGAATTCATACGCCACACTCCTAATAAACAGAGCGCGCCATATCCACAGAAAGCGATGAACACAGTCCCTTCTTCATACCTGATGTAAGAATGACATGGTTTACTAAAAGCGGCACTGACAAATTGAATTCATTCTCCACACCTATAAATGAATGCACCATATCAAAAGAAAGTATTGCACACAGTCCCTTTGTCATGCACCTAAAGAACATACACAGATCCGCCATTACATGACTACCACCTGCCTAACATTGTGCAGGCCCCTCTATTGCCACCCTGGCTGGTGGAGGTCTGGACTCCGCTAGACCTCCTGAAGGTCTGCTGTGGTATCTGGCACCAAAATGTCAGCAGCAGATCCTTAAAACCTGGAAGCTGCGAGGTGGAGCCTCCATGGATCGGACTTGTTGGAACTGCAGTTCAAGGTGTCTCCATCCATATGATGGTGAAGAAGCCTGTTTTGGTTCATCAGACCAGGCCACCTTCTTCCGTTGCTCCGTGGTCCAGTTCTGGTGCTCCCGTGTCCATTGTTGGTGCTTCCAGCAGTGGGCAGGGGTCAGCATGGGCACCCTGACTGGTCCCACACACAACAAACCACCATGACTGTGTGTTCTGACTCCTTTCTATCAGAACCAGCAGCAACTGTTTCAGCAGTCTGAGCTCCAGTAGCTGGTCTGTTGGATCGGACCACACGGGCCAGCCTTCACTCCCCACCTGCATCAGTGAGCCTTGGCCTCCATGACCCTGTCACCGGTTCACTGCTTTTTTTGTTTTTTTTTGATAGGACCATCACAGTTTGGACCTGGTCATAGTGGATCGAGTCCTCACACTTGACCATTTTTCCTGCTTCTAATAAATCAACTTTGAGGACAAAATGTTGCTGCTTAATATATCCCACCCACTCATAGATGCCATGGCAACCAGATAATCAGCGTTTTTTTATCTCACATTTTATGGCTGATGTTGTTCCTTGTGTAAGAATGACATGATCTGCTAATTGCAGCCATGACAAAAGCCCCCTCCCCAGATATCTTGGAAAGCTTGTTTGTGTTGATGTGATAACGCTCCTTCTGCTTTTCACAGAAGAACGCTGAAGATGAGATACGAGAATGTGTTTTAAATGACCTTTTACGTCTTCAGAGTCAGGTAAACAATGTCTCTGCTTTTTATGAGTTCTGTTTTAAACGTTGATATTGCATTAAGTTTGCTTCGGTTGAACTTTTTGTTGCATCAAAACATTTAATTTCTTTATGTTAAGATGAATCTCGGATCCCGGGCTTTATCGTCTTCAGGCTCAAGCATCTTTAAGCTGAAATGACAAGAATAATCAGACGCATATTGGTCACTGAATCCCTCTTCTTGCCGAGTATCAGTGGCGTACTTTCCCCCGCCTCGGTGCTGCCGACGCTCTTAATGTACACTGACACGCCTGATTACATTTGACTTTTAATTTAAGCAAATGTGGTGAAATGAATTGAAGAATGCTCCTGTGGCCTGCAAAATCCAACGACGTGACTCGAATGCTCCTAACGTGCAGATTATGCGTGCGGCAGTTCACCAGTCACTGCTAAATATGCTCGGAAGTGAGCGATGAGCAACAGACGCATATTGCTGTCTCATAAAGGAGTCATATTTCTGCGCAGCCCCCTCGATGCAAATTTGGCTGTTGTTGATAGTGAATGCAGGAAAGCAAACAAAAAGCAATATATAACATTTATTAATTTAACTCTCTGGAGCAAACATCACCATACATGATATTTCCCTGGATTGAGGGCCTCTTCAGCAGCCTCTCAGAAATGATTTTTAGTCCACTGCTCGATTGATTCCTGCAACTCCAAACAAAAACAAATAAATATGCCGTTTTATTTGTTGTTCTCTTTTTAAAATTCTCCTTAAAGACATCGATGTGGCTGCGGCAGGAGACTCCCTGTGCAGAACGTTCGAGTCGGCTCGAGTCCAGAGGTGATGCTCAGAGAACTGTGAACAAGATTCTCGGACTGGCTCGAGTGCTACATTATCTGGACCAGGTGAGCTTTAAAGAAATGCAGTGATGCTCTTCCACCAGTGAACAGGGACCCACGGGGATGAGTGATTTGAGGGGATCAATGTGTATTGATTTGATTTTTTTCAATGTCTTCATCATTTTCTTCTGTATTTTGTGAGAATTTCTGTGATTGATTAACTTAATTTGTCTCATCGCTTTATGAGAAACACGTTCTTGCTCCAGACAGCAGCGTATTTCTGCCACGAATCGTTCATGAAGCCTGGTGTGCTCCTGCGTGACAAATGCGGGAGCGTGAACCTCGGCAGCGCCCGAATCCGACACAGCTGAGGTAGACTGAGGTGAAGGTGCTCTGTCTTTGGTTCTGGGTCAGGTGGAACACCCGCAGAGGAACAGGAAACCTGCGTGGCACCAAGTGTTGTCCAAGCAGAGGAAGCAAGCAGTGGTGGCCTGCCTGAGGATGGCTCCCCTCTACAACCTCCCCAGGTACCAGCACTGTTCCACCTGCACACTTGTTGTTACTGCTCAGGTTCATTTCTCATGAGATATTAGCAATTTTAAGTTTGCGCTGATTTGTCATGTAGGACTCGTTTGATTTGGAATGTGAGCATATTATTTAATCTTTTTCTTCCTCTTTTTCATCTCCTTATTCTTATCCATCGTCTCATCTCCTTCTTTTTCTTCCTTCCTTTCTTCCCTGTCTTCTTCTTATTCTTGTCCTTATTCTTATTCTTATCCTTCTCCCTCCTCTTTTTCTTTGGTTTGTTGACATCTTTTTCTTCTCCTTAATATTCAGATCCTCTCTGTCTCCTTCTCTTTCTTCCCTCTTTCTTCTTTTTCTCACTTTTCCACCTTTTTTTGTATTCTTCTTCTTCTAGTCCTTATTCTTGTCCTCCCCTTCTTCTTCTTCTCTGTGTTCTTACCCTTATTCTTCTCCTTCTCTTACTTCCCTTTTTTCCCTTTTCCCTTTCTTCATGGTTCTTCTTCCTTCCTCTTTGGAAAATTGTAGCCCTAAATTTAAAAACTGAAGGATGGAAATAAGTATGACATCTATGTCAATTGAAATAAATCACTAACTTAGCCTAAAAGTGATACTGTAAATTACAAACATTTTCTAGCTTCATATGTTTGATGAAGGCTTTGTTTTGATGTATGTTATTTACCTGGGGGAGACCCTCTGTACAGTGGCCGTCCTGCACCGGTGTGTGAGCTGCAGTGATTGGTTAAAGCAGTTCATACAAAGACATAATGCAGTTGTAACGGAGCCGTTTTTGAGGTCCCGCAAAGCGGATCGATTCACAGGTCTGCTTCTCTCGCTCTGTTCACAAAGAGGCTCAGCGGGTTCCCATGGCAGCCCGGGCGTAGGACACTAACTAGAGGTCAAATAGAATCACCTCGGGTCAAGTCGTCTCTCGCCTCTCACGGTGTGATTCTGCCCATGCGCCCTCTCGCTGTGCCTATTGGGCTTATGGGTAGGGGAGTCTCCGGCTTCAAGTCTATCATACGGTTTTCTCCGTGCACGTGTGAAATAGTGTCAGTATTTTCCTTAAGAGTTTAAATATTCATCTTTGGAAAAAACAAAAACACCAGCATACATACCTAAATAATCTGGGTTTAGTGTTGTAGATTCTGTTGTATTATTTTCTCGGTTATGCTAAAACAAGAAAGCGGTAAAAAACTTAGTGGCCACTGTGGCAGCTGGATGTGGTAGGATAAATTTGGGTGAAGGGGCAGGGCTTGGTCCTCCCTCATTACCACCACCGAAGGGCCCTCGAGCAAGGCACTGACGCCCAAGTGCTCCGCTCGAGCTGCGCAGCGGCTGCAGATGAGACTGTGCTTGTACTGGGCAGCCTCCAGGTGTGAAGATGAAACCGTGTGAGCGCCATCAGGGCGTTTCCCGCAAAAGGGATGATTCATCTCAGAGAACCTTCCCTGAATGAATAAAATACACTTAAAAGAAAAAAAAAAGAAAGGAGAAAAAAAAGGTTAATTTCTAAGGCTGGAACAGCAGCTGCCGCAGGACTTCACACTCAGGCAGGTGTGTGAGCTGCAGCGCTGCATCGTGGGGGAGATGTTTGAGGCAACCAATTGCAGCTGCGTCCACACGCATTTGCATATGAAACCCCCTGCGACAGCTTATGGTTTGAAGGTGATGATAAATATTTGGCGGCCGTGTTTCAGTGCCACACTCCTCCCACAGCATAAGAGGACTTGATTAAGATGCATTTAAAGGGCTTATCGCAGCTCTTTTTTTTTTTTTTTTGGATTTAATAGTTTTCCTCTCCGCTGCCCATTTTTATGCTCTTATTTGCATTTGTGTTGTGCAAAATAGGACAATAGCCGGCCTTTTGTTGTCCTTCCCACCTCCCTCCCTCGCAGGCACAGGGCTGTCAACCTCTTCCTCCAAGGCTACAACAAATCCTGGATATCAGCCGAGGACCTCAGCTTGGAGGAGAAGCTTGTGGAGGATTTAGCTGTGAGTCGTGCAAAAGAGAAAAGAAAAAAAGGAAGCCTTGCTATCATCACTCAAACTATTGTTTTTGTTTGTTTCTACCAAGTAAATAACACAGAACATATTGGAGTACAATCACAGAGTGGACTTTTGATTCATTAATGGTTGTACCTTTTATGTTGCCTCAACCAAGGCACCAAGTCTTCCAAAGGAAAGCTTTCCCTCGATATGTGTTCTCCTCCTTCATGGCTGACAGCACATACTCGAGGCTGCATACAAATCCAAAATACTTAATAAGAAATTCTACAAGTCGCTCCCCAAAAGGCACCAGTCAAAGCAAATTTGACCATTTCTTTCAAAAAATTGGTTTCATGTAGGCCTCAAAAAAAATGTTGGCGGCACAGCAATTAGGTATTTGGTGTGTATGCGCCGATTAAGTATGACATTATGGCCGCTGCCTGTTTACGCAACAGCCCTGCAATCAGTTTCATGCTGTTTTATGTTGAATTTTGATGTGAACGTGTGTGAGAGAGGCGTTGACATATTTGAGTGAGTGTTATGGGGGCTGTAATCTGTGATGCTGTTGACCTGTACCGGGTTACACTGGGAGGGGTCCCGTAACCTTTGTCCCCCTATACATATTAGTGGGATGAACAAAATATTGGGGACATAATGAAACATCAAAATTCCACATTACAGGTAGAATTTATTGCAGGGCATTAGAATCCATAGTGAACACGCAGTGGTCATAATGTTATGCTTGATCGGTGCACAGCAGAAGTTCCTTGAGTTCATCCCGCCTGTGTACGTGAACGTTGCTGCAGAGCCAACCTGCTGCTCGTGGCGTCACCTAAATGAACACATTAATGTCTGTATCTGCAGAGGCAGCAGCACGGAGTGATGGAGCTGTGTGGAGGCAACGGAGGGGAAGAGACGGATGTGGAAGCAGCCGCCGGACCGATTGATCCCCTCCTACAGCTCATTACACTCTTCAGTCGAAGCGCCCAGACGGAGAGGAGGTGTGTGTGTGTGTGTGCGTGTGTGTGTGTGTGTGTGTGTTTTATTCCAAAAGATTATATGCTGTAAAAAAAAACCCAGTGTGGTGTTTCCCTCACCATCCCATAACACCCCTTTCCTGCAGCCTTTTTTTTTCCTGAAACAACTTGAGTCTATCCCGCGTCTCAAGTCTAAGTTAATTTTAGGTTCATGTAGCAAACCGTGTCTTAAATTGTAGTCGCGCTCCTGCAGTGTTGCGATCGCAATTGTCGATACTTTCCCCTGCCAAAGTCTTGTTTGTCAAACCAGCCTGCGCGCAGCTTCTCCGTATTCGTGTCCCTTCTTACTGGTGCATGATGCGGTCCAACTCGGTTCCATTGTGATATTGATCCACCTTCGGTCCTCCCATGCCAGTGTAACACTCCGTTAACTGCACTGGTGCGGGGACATTAGGCCTGAGAGCGTTCAGAGCTGGATTTTCATTCCACTGTGCAATCGTGGAACGTGGCACCTTTAACAGCCATTGTGAGCGGATCAGCGCAGATCCCTCCGTCGATTAGCCACGCACATTTTTGGGAGGTTGCATCTGTCTGTTAATAATCTCCTCTGCCCTCCCTCTCTGCAGTGATCTGGGAGATGAGTCTCTCTATAAGTCCTACGTTGCTATCATGGCGAAGGTAATAGAAGATGGACAATTACTGAAATATTTGTGGTGTGCAAATCATGTTTGGAATCCATGAGACCATGGTTTATCTGGAAGGGCCGGGATTCCCATAAGGGTGTATTATAATATGTTATCTACATTTGGGGGTTGTGGAGGGATCAGGGATCTAATCATAGAGGTTTGTGACATTTGGAAAAATATTGTCACTAATAAGTTAAATCAACTTGTGTGATGTTTTTAAATTATTTTTGGTCCTATTTTTGCAGATGAAAGAAGAAATATTGAAAGCAGGCAAAGTGAGTTTGCAGTCTGCTCATCGTCTCCATATTAATTCATCTTCTACCTTTCCTTCTGGCTGTCTCAGAGCTGCCACGGAGACGACGGCGGCAGCGGCTGCGACCAGCAGGAAGCGGAAACCTTCGAAGTGAGTGAATCATCTGTTGTCATCTGTTTTTAAGTTCCTCTTCCCCCCCGTTTTTCATTGATTAAAGGGAGTAGGTTGACTGTCTTCATCTTCACAACAACGACCCACCACAGCGTCAACATCTAACAGTTTTGTTTGATTAATCAAATACTTTGAGAATTCAGATGAGTGACTAATGATAAGCTGATGTGGCTCAGGAGAAGGAGATGGAGAAGCAGAAGCTGCTGTACCAGCAGGCCAGGCTGCATCATCGTGGAGCTTCTGAGATGATCCTGCAGACCATCAGCGCCAGCAAAGGTAGCAGAAGGGTTAACTGTGCCATGTTCGGGTGGGTCTGCCGCTGCGTCTCTCCCTGCGAGCTTCCTGTGGAGTGACTGAGATACAAGTGAAGCTTTTCTGTGCGACTCCCTCAATTGTTCGGTTTCCCGACGAGACACTTGAAGAGCAGAGATGAGCCAGGCCCTCAAATGTGCTTTATGATCTGTGAAAGTCGAATGATGTTGTTGTTGTTTTCTTTTTCCTCGTCACTGCTGCCTGATTGTGATCGTCTTGCGCCTCGTCAGGGGCCGTGGGCTCCATGATCGCTCCCACACTCAAGCTGGGCATCGCTATTCTTAATGGAGGGAATCCCACAGTTCAGCAGGTGCCATCCAGCTCCGCTGCCCCCGCGGTGTCACACAACTGTTCTCTCGATCCAAAAAACACAGGCTCACTCATTGGTTTTCTCTTTCATATCTGTTATTTCCTCAGTTCACGCAAGAACTAGAAACATTAATATTTGCACTGATCAAGTATAGCAGTCTGACCTCTGCATGTTCACGAGAGAATATAAAGCATCAGCATATATGCAGCATTATAATATATGGTAAACATGCAGTGGTCATGATGTTATGCCCGATTGGTGTAAACCATAACTGGCATTATGATACAAAAACAAACAAAATAAGTAATAGTTGGATAAAATAACTAATCTAGCTGTTTTTTTTTAATTCCAGTAATACTGGAAACCTCTGTAATGAAGATAGATAAATGAAGTATATTGATGAGTCAAAACACAGAATATGACACTGCCAAAACCAGAGGTGCAAAGCTATAAAACAGATGTAAACACGAGTAGCTGTCTACAACAGCAGCTATAAAAAAATAGCATGATATATTTACTAGGTGTAAACCAATGTTTCTATCTAGCCAGCAGAGGATCATGATCGTTATTCCTACCACGGATACAGCAACATTCGAATCAAGCAACACTTCCTCTGTTTTTTCCTCATAATGGAGGCGTCATGTTGAAATGACGCCTCGCAGGACGCCACCCCACAACCCTCGCAGTAATGAAAACATAAGCTAATCTGATCTGCTTCAAATGAGACCCTCGTCCCCATATCCGACCCCGTCTTTGATGCTTTCATTTTAACAGAGGATGCTGGATTACCTGAGAGAGAAGCGAGACGTGGGCTTCTTCCAGAGCACAGCCGGGCTCATGCAGTCGTGTAGGTGAGTAAATGCAGGGAAGGTCTTTTCTCCAGCACTTTGAAATGTCACGCAGGCCGGCGGGTGTCTGATTGATAAAAGTGGTACGGGTGCAGAGGCTGCGCTCATCCTTTTGTGTGTGTGTGTGTGTGTGTGTGTGTGTGTATCCAGTGTACTGGATCTGAACGCGTTTGAGAGGCAGAACAAAGCAGAGGGATTAGGCATGGCCATGGATGAGCGCTCAGGTACGCCATTCATATGGAAATTACTTTAAAAAAAAAGAGAGAGAATCACTTTCTGTGAAGCAGGCTCGGAGATCTTCAGCCAATATGATTTTTTTCCCCTTCCTTTCTCAATTTGGTTTTGACAATGATCAACAGCTGTCTCCCTTCACTCCATTCCAGTCTTATCGCTCTATTTTCTCCCCACGCGCACACACTCATTCACTCATGTCACACCTTGCACTTTTCATTTCTTGACCTTCACTGGTCATCTTCCTCCCAGGAGAGAAGGTGATGCCTCATGGAGACCTAACATGTGACCTCTTCCGATTTCTGCAGCTGCTCTGTGAAGGACACAACTCAGGTTATTTTCCACGCCGGGTATCCACGACACGCGGTCACACAGTTGCCACAGAGCACATTAGAAACACGTGCAGTATTGATAGCATGCGCTTATGTCTTCCCCCGCGTTTCTCATATTTAAATGAGGTGAATGCACATTTCTTTTCATCTTGGTCATTCCTTCTTGTTTGTAGATTTCCAGAATTACCTGAGAACACAGATGGGCAACAACACAACTGTCAACATCATTATCTCCACGGTGGACTATTTGCTTAGAGTACAGGTAAGCCCGCGATGACAGGCTAGTGCAGCACCGCGCTGTGGTTTCAGTCATTTGTCAGAGGCATTTGCATGGCCGCAGCGGTTTGGAGAATATGCAGCTTTAATTGGGTACAGTATGAAGAGAGTGTGAATTTTTAATCAACCTAAATAAACAGTGGTTTCAGCACGCTCATGAGCAAACTTTTACACAAGCCGTACTCTCCTCCAGGAGTCCATCAGCGACTTCTACTGGCACTACTCAGGGAAGGATGTGATTGATGCACACGGACAACGCAACTTCTCCAAGGCCATCAGAGTGGCCAAGCAGGTCTTCAACACGCTCACAGAGTACATACAGGTTAGTCATATCCAACTCATTCCTTACCGCATGCGCACTCACCGGCCGCTTGGTTAGGTTCCACATGTTCAGCCGCTCATTAATGCAAACATCTCATCAGCCAAGCACATGGCAGCGACTCAATGCACTCAGGCATGTTGGCACGACAGGAGGAATCGGCTGAAGTTCAAATGGAGCATCAGAATGGAGGAGAAGGGTGGTTCAAGTGTCTTTGAAGGTGTCAGGGTTGATGGTGCTCGAGCTGGTCTGAGTGCTTCAGCAGCTGCTGATCTACTGGGGTTCTCACACACGACCATCTCTAGGGTTTACAGAGGATGGTCCCACAAAGAAAAGACACCCAGTGATGCTCAGTTCTCTGGCAACTTTGTGTGATTTTCCAACACAATGATCGTTGTGACTATTTTCAGTTTATGCGATAAAAAGTAACGAGGCGTTCATATTTGCTTGGTATTTTTTTCACATCAGAGAAGAGCTCAAATTTTAGGGAAAAAAAAAATCCAAGTCTGTGGTTTTTTTTTTGTTTTTTTTTTTTTTTAGGAGGCAACCAATCTTTTGCCGCCGTATATGACTTTCTTTCACTGCTGCCTTTTAGGGTCCGTGTGCCGGAAACCAGCAGAGTCTGGCTCACAGCCGCCTGTGGGACGCTGTGGTGGGGTTCCTCCACGTCTTTGCCCACATGCAGATGAAGCTCTCCCAGGTACAGCGCATGGATCAGATCGTTCATACAATTGATTTTGAAGGAGGAAGTGTTAGTATGTTATTGCTCTCTCAGAAGAAGCCTCCAGTAACATGATATTTGAATTCGTACCTAGCTATGTGGATTAAATTGCACACTTTGTTGAGTTCTAGCCTTGAGTGTGTTTTTCTGTACAGGAGTCAAAGCAAATTGACCTTCTGAAAGAGCTCATGGATTTACAAAAGGACATGGTTGTTTTTTTGCTTTCCATGCTTGAAGGTAAGAATTCCACATCTCCAGCTGTTGTTGTGGAGGTCCTTTTGCAATTTACTGTTATGGTCATAAATGGCAATCAAGTGATGTTTATTGCTAAACCTATCTCTGTGCTTGTCTCTGTTCCCTGCAGGTAATGTCATCAATGGAACTATTGGAAAGCAGATGGTGGACATGCTGGTGGAATCATCAGGCAACGTGGAGATGATCCTCAAGTTTTTTGATATGTTCCTCAAGCTGAAAGACCTCACCTCGTCAGAGGCCTTCAGAGAGTACGACCCTGAGCGTAAGGGTTGCGTCTCCAGGAAGGACCTCCAGAAAGCCATGGAGAACTGCAAGCGTTTTTCACAAGACGAGACCCACTTCCTCCTGTCCTGCATCGAGACTGACGACAGTGAAATCGTGGATTACGATGCTTTTGTGGATCGCTTCCATGAGCCAGCCAAGGACATCGGCTTCAGCGTCGCCGTGCTCCTCACCAATTTGTCGGAACACATGCCCAACGATTCCAGACTGAAGACATTCTTGGAGGTGGCGGAGTGCTTCCTGACTTACTTCCAGCCCTATTTGGGATGCATTGAAATCCTCGGCAGCGGGAAGCGGATCGAACGCATCTACTTTGAGATCAGCGAAGCCAGCCGCACACAGTGGGAGAAGCCTCAGGTCAAGGAGTCCAAGAGACAGTTCATTTTCGATGTGGTCAACGAAGGTGGGGAGAAAGAAAAAATGGAGATGTTTGTCAATTTCTGTGAGGACACCATCTTTGAGATGCAGCTGGCAGCCCAGATATCAGACACCGACACTGGAGAGACGTGTGCTGGAAAAGAGGCAGATGGAAATGGGAAAAGCCTGAAGGCACTCATGAAGATGACTCTGAAAGATCTCATCACGTCGGCTGCGTTCTTCCTCAGATTCATATTGACGGTCCTGTTCCGGTGCGTTGGTGCCGTCGCCAGCGGTGTCATATTTGTATTGTACGTAGCCTTTGTTAGCGGCGGTCTCATAGAAGGAGCCAAAAGGATGAGGGTGTCAGACTTGCTCGGCGGTATCCTCGAGCCAACCCTCGATGAGGTCATGGAGCCGCCGAGCGGCGTGGATCGGTCGAGGAGCAGCTCCAGCGGTTCCTCCTCCCAGAGGGACTTGAGGGAGATGGGGCAGGTGGCAGCTGTGACCTCCCCCAGGGAACTGGATGTGCTGTCAGACATATTTGGCCTCAAAGTGAAGAAAGATGGAGGTCAATACCGACTTATGACACAAGACATCACAGCCAGTCTGACTGATCTGTTCAACACAGCCTCCAGAACAACAGCCCCCACAGAGAAATATCAGGGGACGGTGTGTATCCAGTTGTATCTTTGGCTGCGAAACGGCATCCGTCATTATGACTTATTCTCAATTCTTGCGTTTTTGTCTTTCTAAAACAGCAGCCCCACACAGCCGCAGGAGAAGCAGAAGACGAAAAGACGCATGAACCGGAGGACCCAATGTGAGTCTCTTGCTTCCCTCCCTGTGAAATCCTCAAAGAAGGATTATCTAACTTCCCCGGGAACATCCCGAGTTTTAGGAACTGAGGTAGTTGAGGTAGAAAAAAAAGAAAAGAAATGGCACTCTCAACAGGGCAAATATAGTGCATGTAGGATTTAAAAATCAATCAGTTGTTAAAAGTAAGCGTAAATATTGATGTCACACCACAAATGTGAACACCGAGCCCAGCGACCCTCCCTCTGTCTGTGTCGGGGACTGTTCCAGAGGGAAGATATCCGAGAAAAAAACTGGGCAGGAGAACTCCGCGGCAAAGCAGAGCAACGCCAAGAGACGCCGTAATAAGTCAGAGGAAGCGGGAAGCCAACAGTCTGCTCTCTGCGAGATGATTAACACTCATAACAAGAGCCTGCTGGTAATATGCAAACACCCTTACACATGCTAATGCTCTAATGCATATCAATAACAGCAGAGACCAGGATGCGCACATTAATATACCCAGACACTCCTTCATTTTTTTTTTCTTACCCTAATCCTTTTTATTCCAGAACTACTTTGCAAGAAATTTCTATAACATGCGCTTGCTGGCTCTGTCCGTCACCTTCGCGATCAACTTCATCCTCCTCTTCTACAAGGTCAGGAGGTCTAAATCTTAATAAAATGGCTAAATTAACCGCCCACGCGTAAAGGTCCAACTGCAGTCGCGGTATCGCCAGATGAGAAGGAGAGATCTCTTCTTCCCAGGTGGCGTCGCCAGAAATGGAGGAGGTCTCCAGTGAGGAAGTGAATCCTGCCACCAGAGATGACAACCGGGACAGAGTTTATTTTGTGCTGGAGGAGAGCAGTGGCTACATGGAGCCGTCCCTTCTCCTCCTCGCTCTGGCGCACACGCTCATCTCTTTCTGCTGCATCATCGGTTACTACTGCCTGAAGGTAGCTTGGCTCAAATACATCTTTAATTATGAATCCACTGGAATAGGCGTGTTTAAACGGGCCCCGGGATGAGGATTTGAATTGGATTTGAAGCAGACTAAAATCACCACAGTCGGAATGAGGTCATAAATGATCAGATTTTTCATGAAAATGGTCCCATTTAAATGTTTATAGCTGCACGTTGGACTTAACCGCTCAACTGGTTTTTCTGCTGAGGGTTTGTTCCTTGTAAAAACCCTAAAGGAAAGCGGATGTTATTGGGCACCTTGATGGTGAGAAAATAGGGAATGACCACAAAAACAATGTGCAAAGCTGCATCTGTTTCAAGGCTGAATCCCACCACAACAATACTTCCTGTTTAATGAAAGCAGGGATGAGCTCATAGGACGACAAGAACTGGCAGACATCGCTGACGATGCCCTCGATGAGGGAGTTTTTTTTTAAAGATGAATCCCCTGCGTCGTCATCACTTTGTGCATTTCAGGTTTTCTATTTTGTTTTCAATCCATCATGTAGCATCTACGGCGTATTCTCAGAAACAGACCTTATGGAGGGAAAAAATGCTTGGTTATTTTTCTGAAAATCGCATCTCCGAAAGCCCCTCTGTGTGGCCTTTTCCGACAGGAATTCTTTAGGGCAAACTTTTCCCATGTGCCCCGGTGCAAATAGCATCTGCCTTTTTAAAATTCATGTGCGCGGCGATGGCTCTGACCTATGCAGGAATTTTTCCGATCGCACCTTCTCGCCAGCGGTCTGCTCGTTCAAAGAGACACGTGACTCCTTCCCCGCCGTGTGATTGGCAGGTGCCGCTGGTGGTCTTCAAGCGCGAGAAGGAAGTCGCCCGCAGACTGGAGTTTGACGGGTTGTACGTGACGCAGCAGCCCACCGAGGAGGACATCAAGGGCCAGTGGGATCGACTGGTCGTTAACACGGCGTAAGTTCATAGCCAGTCAGCATGCGCGCCCATCATTTTTTTATGTGCTTTATGTAAAATTTCCTTTTTCAATCCGAATATTTTTATGCAATTTCTTTTTTTTTCCAGATCATTTCCAAGTAATTACTGGGATAAATTTGTGAAGAGGAAGGTAAGATTCCTCTGCGGACTATTAACCCTCATTCTGCACAGCAGAAATATGCTACGTTCTATTCTAAATGCGCTTATGCACGTATGTAATTGAGCGCATATTTCAGCCAGTGACGATGTGTTAACAAACTGACTGAAACGTAATGAACCATTTAATGGCAGTTGTACATTTTCTCCTCAGGCAACAGTGTCATTGCGGCGTCTCCAGAGACATCCAACTCTTTGAGCTCTCACACTCAGACGGCCTCTCATGTAATGAGGGGAAATGAAATTATTCTTTGACTCGTTTTTTTTTTCTCTTGTGAATATTCAGCTAAATGTAAGCGAGAGGAGAGGGGGGAAAAAAACAACTTGATATTATGCAGCAGGGGAATAAATCCATAGGTGTTAATCGGAGAATTCAAAGTCTTCAAAGGTGTAAAAAGCCGCCTCGCTGCGCTACGTCCCCCAAACGAGCCGCGGCTCATCAGTATGCGTTCTCATCGGCAGTCAACACCTGAATAGAATATTCATACTCACTTTCACTCCTCATTGTTTCTGCACATAAAGGGCACTTCCGCAGGCTTCTGCTTGGTCTGATTCCAAACGTGATGGTGAGGAGAAATAAATATGTTAATTGGTGGAGTGTACAGAGGGACGTACCTTGGATGGCACTCAGTGGGTTTTATGGCCCTGCAGGGTTGCAGCATTTCCAGGATGCGGAAAATTTAATAGAGGTGGTCTGAAGGTGGCTGGAGTGGGACAGAAAAGTGTGAACGGTCACAGTTGATTATGATGGACGGGGACGGCTGGAAATGGAGCCCTCCGCGAGCCCGGCTCCCCCTCTTTGTTGTTGTCGTCCGCAGTGGAGTGAACGATGTTCACTTGGTCCGCACAAGTGCGTCCAGCACTAAACTCAGGCTAACTCGTGGCAGCGTTTCAAGAGCCTGCAGTTAAACGGATGAGATAATGCCTCTCAAGTGCTTCTGGTAAGCCCTTTCTGAGTTTGGAGTTTGTTTACAGTATGTTTGCTTACCATGCGGTGAAGTGCCTATAATTTGGATGTCCCGTGGTGAGTTTATGATTTGAAGTCGCAGCAGCACAAGCGATTAAAAGAGTCAGCATTTGTCGAGTGCTTCCAGTGGCAGCCGTTGCTGTTCCCACTCATCTAATGTTTTTGTATGTTACAACCTAGAAGGTCGAGGGGTAAGGGAAGCAACATAAACAACAAAAACAGATAGTTACAGGCCAGAAAAGGCCGTTTATTGGAAACCACAACGGTGGTTAACAACAAGTAAAGCAAACAGCAGCAAAAAGAGCCTGAAGGCTGCAGCTTTTCAGACAACTCAAAATCACAGCCGCGTGGCTGGGCAGAAAAAAAGGGCAGGCGAGGGGTGACGCCAAATCAGTAAACAAATAGAAATAAAACACTCTGGCCCTCTTCTCCAAACAAAAGAACAAAAGGTTGGTGCTCTAGCTCGAAACCCCAAAAAAAATTGTGGTACAGCAATTAACGCCTAACTCTCTCTGGGCTGACTTACCTAAGGCACCAAAACATACAGTTAGCCGTCACCCAGCGCTAGCGTGCTACACAACATCGACTCACGAATGATACCAATCCGAGTATCCTTATTTAAACTTACGCCCAGTTCCTAAAGAACACAGAATCACAAAATGGTCACCGATGGAACGACGCGTGCGTGTCGTGGCGGACTGATCAAGAGAAATCACAGTCGCCGCCCGCTGCCATTTTCGGCCGGCTTAAGTCTGCCTGGCGTAGGGACCCGGCCTCTCGGTGGTTGGCTGGTGGGCAGTGACCAACCGGAGGGGCTGGTCAGGTGCCGGTGAGGGAACACTGGAGGGGACTGCGCATCGCAGCAGGAGTGGGCGTGGCTTGGCGGGGATTCCCTCCAGGAAAGCAGGCGACAGGCTGAGCGCAGGTGAAGCACATATAGACACCGCAAGAACAGGAGGCGGAGCCGAGGCCCGTGGACCATAACATTGTCCTTGGCAAAATATGAATTGGATACAGTGGGTGGGCTCATTTGTTGTGTGTGACAGTTGTTAATATGTTTGTTCTGTTTTTGTCCTGCTTGAAAAAGTTCTTTTTTCAATCTAAATGAGGCTTTTACCTGGTTAAATAAAGGATATACTGTAAACACCAATCAGCCATAAGATTACGACCACCGCGTGTCCACCATAGAGTATAATACAACAGCCCTGCAGTCAGTTCTCCCTTCAGGAGGAGTTTCATGTTGAATTGTGATTGAATGTGTGTGAGAGAGGTGTTGACATGTTTGAAAGATTGTTATTGGGACTGTAGTTTGTGACGCTGTTGTTGGACTGTACTGGGTCACACTGAGAGGGGTCCCTAATATTTTGGTCATCCCACTTAGGTTGACAAAAATATTCAATTCAGTTCACTTTACCTAGACCATCGGCATCTGCCGTCTCATGGTGGCAAAGTTTATGCAGAAGAATCCAGCCTTTTTTCTTTCTTCACCCAGAATAAGAGAAAAAAAAAAAAGAGCCGGGGAAAGCCGTCGTCTCAGCCGCTCTGCAAAGCTTTCCTCTCATCCTGTCAGGTGATGGACAAGTACGGGGAGCTGTACGGCCGTGAGAAGACCAGTGACCTCCTGGGTCTGGACCAGGCTGCCTTAGACTTCAGCAGCGAGAGGAGAGAGAGCAGAAGGCTCAGGAGAGATGCTGCCTGGAGTGCTCTGTGAGTTGGGGAAAAAAAGAGAAATGCCAGCTTCTTAGCAATTCTGCATTTTAAAAGGGTTCACTGGGAAACTTCAGCTACCCAGGCTGTCATTGTTTTTTTTTTTATTATTTCTTAGCCAGATATGTGAAATATGAGGATAGATTTTTTTTTTTTGTTTTTTTTTGCAACGGTTCTTTCCTCCTTAAAAGGCACACACACAAAAATCATTTGTATTTTTATTCCAGCAGAATTACGTCTGGCTTTTTGTAATGGACATAAAGGAACTCGCAATGATCGAAGGGCCTCTTTTGGAAAATAGCTTTAATAATGTTTGCATGCAGGCAACTTGGTATTGATATTAAAGTCCAAATGAAGAAATCAATACATCCTCAGATCCGTTTTCCTATTGATTTATATGGGAACCTTGCATCGGTGCCAGAAGAAGACGCTGCCTGTTAATTACATATCGAGCTCTCGTCCGCTCTTGTTCGTTGCACCTTTTTAAAATATCATTTCAGACATGGAATGGTCTGCTGTCTTTAACTGTAGCCCATGCCCCTAAGATGGCATCTTCACTAATATGTGCACGTGTTTGTGAGCTTGTGTGTCCATATGTGCTTCATAACAAGGGCGGCCAGACAAAAGAAGGTCCTGGAACATCATGTTGCACTCGAGGAAGAACAGGACATCTTGATATAAAACCACATAATACGCAGACTTTGAGAAAATAAGGCCGGCGTAGCTAAAAGGGTCTGATTTTAGTCCTGGACCTTATTAGACCCAATTCCCCAGCTTCTTACTGTGTGTTTGTGTGTGTGTGTCTCGATGATGATGCTGACGATGTTTATTCCAGGTTTAGCTCCGTTGACATGAAGTACCAAGTCTGGAAACTCGGAGTGGTGTTCACTGACAGCGTAAGTTCAGCTGCCACGCGGCCCCGCAACTATAAATGGCATCCCGCAATTTATTTGAACAGATAATGTGATATGACGGGGCAGCTTGTGCGAGACATATCTGGCGTTTTATGACGTGTTCCTCGTGTGTTTGTTCTCTTGTGCCGCGGCTTAAGATTTTGCCCGATATGACTGCGCGTGCTGCGGAGGTGCCGACGCTAATATCCTGTCATTTGGTCTTATCTTAAATACACCTGTGTGTGTTTGTATCTGCCCTTGCAATCTGTGTTGTCTGTGTAATACGTGTATTTGTCTGTGTGTGTGTGTGCGTGTGTGTGTGTGTGTGTGTACACGTGTGTGTGGCCGCAGTCCTTCCTGTACTTGGCCTGGTACATGCTCATGTCGTTTCTTGGTCATTACAACAACTTCTTCTTTGCCGCGCATCTTTTGGACATCGCCATGGGCTTCAAGACACTTCGTACCATCCTTTCCTCTGTGACACACAATGGAAAACAGGTGTGTGTGGGTGTGCGTACATGCGCGCGGGCGGGTGTGCGCGCGCGCGCGCGCGTGTGTGTGTGTCTGTCCATCTGTCTCAGTGTGTGTTCAGAGGCACAGTTTGCATACTTGATGTTTGCCTTCATGCTGTAGGATTATACTGGGGCTTTTCTAAGCTGAAGTATATAAAATCCCATCTGCTCCTTCATTTGTAATTAATTTGTGTGTGCGCGCGCGCGCGTGTGTGTGTGTGTGTGTGTGTGTTTCAGTTGGTCCTAACAGTAGGCCTGTTGGCGGTCGTGGTGTATCTCTACACTGTCGTGGCCTTCAACTTCTTCCGCAAGTTCTACAACAAGAGTGATGAGGAGGACACCCAAGACATGAAGTGCAATGACATGCTTACTGTGAGTTAAATGAGCAAGCGATGCGCGCACACACACGCGCGCGTAAACACACACACATTCACTAACTCACTCTCAGATCACTTCATTAGGTCCACCTCGCTCATACTGGGTAGGACCCCCCTTTTGCCTTCAGAACCTTCTTAATTCTTGGTGTCATAGATTCAAGAAGGTTCTGGTTCTGGTCCACATTGACATGATGGCACCAACAGCTGCTGCAGGTTTGCGGCCTGCACGTCCATGATGGGAATCTCCTGTTCCGTCACATCCAAAAAGTCGCTACTGGATGGAGATCTGGTGACTGTGGAGGCCCGTTTGAGCCCAGTGAACTCATCATCGTCAAGATGAGATGATTTGAGCTTCTTGACATCCTGCTGGATGTAGCCAATCAGGAGACGCTCCACTGTGGTCATTGAGAGATGGACATGGTCAGCAACCATGACTCATGACACGTTCAAAGCCACTTAAACCACCTTTCTCCATTACGATGCTCAGTTTGAACTTCAGCAGATCCTCTTGACCACATCTACATGCCTGAATGCACTGAGGTGGTCTCATTTGATTGGCTGATGAGATATTTGCATTAATGAGCAGTTAAACTGGTGTACCTAATAGAGTGGTTGGTAAGTATGTATGCTGTATAACCTCAAGCTCGCACACATCGCAGCGTAGCATCGAGCCCAGAATTAACTTTTAGTCTCATCCATCTTTAGCGTGCCTTTACGAAGACAAATTTGAATATATAATCTCAGGTTTACAGCTTTTATTGTGAAAATCTTCCATAATAACACTTTCCTTTTCCTGCAGCTTTGTGACAACATCTCTTTGTAGTGTAAGTGTGCTTCGATGTTGGTCTCTATCACAAGCGTCCTTGATGCTTCCACAGAGTCATGCTATCACAGTTTATTTGCAGCCGCTGGCACATTTTGCTCAAACGTCATGTTTCCTTTTCGTTGGCTTATTACTGGGGACGTGTCAGCATATCACACGTTTCCTAAAAATCAAATGCAAACTTTGCGCTACGCTTCTGATTCCGCTCGTCTTGTTCCGTTCTTTTCTTTTGTGCCAAACGCAAATTTCCGGGGCTGGGCGGTGTGCTGAGTTTGCGCCCCCGCCTGGGCGCCCGACCTCTCCATATTCATGCGGCGTCTATCGGCCTCCATCTTTGCTCGTCTCCACCACCACAAAACCCGGCCTCGTCCCCGCTTGTTGACAGCGATCCTCGTCGCTGAAGTGGGAGCAGCCTCGCGTTCTCCGCCGCTTTGCCTTAAAATGATGGACACGCGGGTGGAGAAAACAGCCTCTTGAGCCACCGGAGCTCTTTGTTCGGCCACCGGCGACATTAAGTACCCCGCCGCCTGCTCCATTCTCATGCCGACGCCACTGTCACTCACGCAGGCAGGCGGATGGGCAGCGATAGCATTTGAATAAATCCCCACTATTATAGGAGGCAGAGCAGATTACATTAAACCCTCAGTCACACTTACTGCGTTATTGTTTATGCTTGACTTTGAGCGCCGCTGCGGTGAAAGCGATTTCCAGCACATTCCTGCTGTCACTGCAACGCCATTTATTCCAGACAAGAACAGTCCAAAAAAAAAAAAAAAAAAAGAAACAACAAGGGGGACGTGTCATTCTTCACTTGGGAAGCTCCTTGAACGTTCTGCAGCCAACGCCGAAGTCATTTATCCTCTTGGTTTTGGTTTCTCGTGAAAAATATCCCCGGAACGCGAAAGCACAGCACTTTCCCTGTGAGGCAACTCTAAATGCTTCTTGCCACATCTCCTTGCGTTAAATCCTTGTAGGGGGGAAATGTGCGAGTATGAGGCAACAAATATTTATGACACATCCCTCAACCAGACTGTGAAATTGCATAAAAATTATGCCTCTGTCAGATATTTTGCTCCAAACAGGGAGGCAGGCATTTGCTTACACTCTCATTTTGTTTCTGGGGCTTCCATCATACAGAAGTTTTGAAGTTTTGAAAAACAAAACTATGAAGTACTTAACGTTCTCCTTTTTTTATTTTTTTATTTTTAATAGACTCTGACATGTTTGTGTCATTTGGGCAAGGTGACAAAAACCACTCAGTCTGCACTTTCCTTCAGTGTTACATGTTCCACATGTACGTGGGCGTCCGGGCGGGCGGCGGCATCGGCGACGAGATCGAGGACCCCGCCGGCGATGAGTTTGAGGTGGAACGCGTCGTCTTTGACATAACCTTCTTCTTCTTCGTCATCGTCATCCTCCTGGCCATCATCCAAGGTGGGTCGGACACGCTGAATGCTAAAACCAGCGCGGTTCCTCTGAGCCGCTCGTGGACATTTTGCCCGGATAGACGGTCGCCGGTGCCTGTGAGGGATTCACAACGAGCATAATCAGGATGATGCTGTATTAATTTAAATGATACTGCCGGCAATTCGCGGCATTATGTGTCTGAGTGAGAATATTTCCGGAACACTTCTGAGGGAACGTCTCCAAATTTGGCACAAACATCCATTTGGACTCGAGGACGAACTGACATTTTGGGCCATAACACCATAATTAATTCTCTGGTTGACAAAAAAATATTTCCACACATCCAATGGGACAAAATTACAGAGTGAAGTTTTCTATCTAAGGGTTCAGAAGTCAGCTTTATGCCAACGTTCTGCAACAAGACCTTTGGTCTTTCAATTTCGTAACAGGAACAAATTAAGTGATTAATTTATCATATGTGTGTGTGTGTGTTTTTAATTTGCATTCAGAATTTTCGAGGTAATTCAGTTTTTCCGTCTGTGTGGGGCGAATCAAGCCGGTGGGGCCCCTGGCAGCTGCGTCGCAGGCCTACTCCTAAAACAGGATATTAAATTTGATGCCAAAATTGAGGCCTTAAAAGTGTTCAATTAAATTTTTCGTTGCCTTTCTTTCAAAGATTAAAGAAGAGGGATTAAAGAAATGGCATGACGCTATATATGGCTGTCACACTCCTCCTGAAGGGAGAATTGATTGCCGGGCTGTTGTGTTATATTCTATGTTAAAAGTGCAGCGGTCATAATGTGACGGCTAATGGGTGTAAATAAATAATAATCTAAATAAATTCAATTACTTGCCAAATGTCTCTTTGTCTTCGGCTTAAAATCCACACTGCTTTTTCCTGAACCATCCTGGAGGTTTCCTTTTAAAACAGTCCGAAATAGTGCTTTTGCATATATACAGTCTATATATCACATACTCTGTTACATATGTAAAGACAGAAAAAAATACAGTTTATTCACCCTTCTCAACCAGAATAAATCAAATGAATGTTTAATGTGGATTTGAAAAGAGAGCAAAGATATGTGTGTGTGTGTGTGTGTGTACACATATATATATATATATATATATATATATATATATATATATATATATATATATATATATATATATATATATATAATATATTGACTCGTCAAAC
>CAAKHG010000054.1:3040-26999 GCA_901007715.1 Dactylopterus volitans
TATCAGCTCCCACCAGTCAGGCCACCCTCTCCACTTTGACCTCTGGCACCAACAAAGCCTTTTCTGCTAGAGAGTTGCCACTCAATGGATGTCTTCTCTTTTTGGGACCATCCTCTGTAAATCCCAGAGATGGTTGTGTGTGGGGAAAACCCCCAGTAGATCAGCAGTGTCTGAAATACTCAGACCAGCCCATCTGGCACCAACAACCCTGCCACGTTCAAACTCAATAAAATCACCTTTCTCCCCCATTGTTGAACCAAAGTAGATCGTCTTGGCTGATTAGACACTTGCATTGACGAGCAGTTGAAGATGTGTAACTACGAGAGGTAACTAAGAGAGGCCAGTAAACACCGATCAAGCGTCGCATTTTGACCACTGCATTTTTTCCAGGGATTATAGTACAACGGCACTGCAATAAATTCTCCCTTAGGGAGGCGTTTTATGTCGAGTTTTAATTGAATCTGTTTGAGAGAGGTGTTGACATATTTAACGATTGTTATTGGGACTGTAAATTGTGATGCTGTTAAGGCTGGTGGTGTGTGTATATACAGGATATACAGTATATATATATATATATACACACACACACACACACACACACACACCAATCAAGCATTACATTATGACTACTGCATTTTTTCCAGGGATTATAGTACAACAGCACTGCAATAAATTCTCCCTTAAGGAGGCATTTTATGTTGAGTTTTAATTGAATCTGTTTGAGAGAGGTGTTGACATATTTAATGGTTGTTATTGGGTCTGTAATTTGTGATGCTGTTGAACTGTTCTGGGTTATATTTAGAGGTGTCCCAAATATTTTCGCCATCCCACTCGTATGCATTGGGGGGACAAAAGTTTAGGGACACCTCTCAGTATATGTAACCACAAATTACAAGGATATTTTAAACTTTTACATCACCTACGAAAGGTTCTGGGGCCAATAATAACTTTCTGGTAGTTACTTTCTTACCTCCACCAAGGCAGCTATGTCTTTGCTATGTTAGATTTAGGTGATGATCTGGATCATCAGCTGGATCCATGAGTTTTTTGAAGTATTCTGCAACATTTCAAGGCAAAGCACTTTTCAGCACTTCTAACTATCACCTAAGAAACACAGAACAATACGATGTTCAGATGGCATTTTGCAGACATCCTGTCACGTGGGAGATTGTTCAGCCTTGGTGGAGGTCTGCACCCTCCAAGTGCTTCAAGTTATTGATGGAATTTTCATTTATTTGCTGTATTTATTTTTTGTTTAGCCTTTGCTTAAACAAGAGAGTCCCTTTGAAATTAGGATTATCAATACTCTGGTTTCAGATGTGAGGGTATTATTGACATATGTATTTTGCACATGATGAATTTACAGTATGTATATTTAGGGGTCCAAGCAATTAAGCTGTTGTATTTAGAATTTTTATTTATCTCCACCTAAACCACGTGAATACCAGAACCTGTAACAATGAATAGCAATGAAGTCCATAAGTTTTGAATCACAAGTTGCAGATCTACCCAGATAAGCCATGCCGATTTTTTAAAATTTGGTCCAAATCATTTTTTTGCACCTTCTCCAGCCTGAGGTAAATTTGAAAAAGATTTAATTTGAATGATCTTTAGACATAGATGCAGTATGAACGTCTTAATGATGGATTCAAGTATTTCCGTGTTAAGCAGCATTGCTAAAACGTAAAGTGCACCGTGCACTTTGCCTCTAGGGGGCGCCATGAAAGCTAAAAGTTTACATCTGGTAAAACGCAGTGACTAATGCAGTGAGGTATGTTTAATGGTCCGCAAAATGTGAACCATTCTCTGTTGACAAGTGCTATGCCACAGCTATTTTCTCAGTGGCTTAGAATTTAGACGAAGTTCCCGTCAGGTTTCTGCTCTCGCCAGCACATTTCACTGATCCCGACCTCTCGCTCTCAGGCCAATGATAGCCAAGAAGAACCCTAAGATCCCCATGTCAAAGATGATGACCATCCTTGGGGCCAAATGGAGGGAGTTCAGCTCTAACAACCCCTTCAAGGGCAATGCTGCCGCTGTTGCCGCAGCTGCAGCAGCTGCTGCCATTGCTGTAGCCGAGCAGGTCTCTGCAGCGACTGCCTCGCCCGAGCCGCCACCGCAGCCACCACCAATTCGAAAGGCAAAGACGAAAGAGGGCAAAGGTCAGCTGTCAGTTCATACTCTGGTGAATGTGAACCTGCAACCTCCTTGTACCCCTGACTTTTGATTGCTGACCTTAGATAAGCAGGAGTAAATGTAGTTCATATGTAGATATAGTTTAAGAGATACATGACACCAACCCTTTATCACCATTTAACAAATGCTGATGTCTTGTGTGCAGCTGGTGTTTTCCTGTATTGTAGTTTTTGCAATATAAGACCGTAAAATACATGTCTTTTGCCAAAAACGATGCATTTTCTTGCACTATTCTGCCTTTACAGTAAACTCACCGACTGCCGTTTTTCTCATACTACAACTGTCCAGGTCCAGGTTACAAGAAGCGCAGTAAAAGTCCTCGGGTCCCAGATAAGAAAAAGGCTTTGGCTGTAGCCAAGGCTAAAAAGATGGCGCCCATTCGCATCAAATTGTCACCTATCGGTGCTAAGAGGAAGAAGAGCTGCTCCGTGCGTATAAGGGTGCTGTTTATTGTTACGTGGATGGATGGGGACGGATGAGGGTCTGGAGGCTTTCTGAACTCGTCTTCCTTTCCCTTTCTTACCGTCAGAGCGAGGACCTGGAGGAGGACGAGTCTGAGCAGGAGGACTCCAGCGTTCACAGCTCCTCCGTACGTTCCGACAGCTCTGGTCGCGTGAAGAAGAACAAACGAGGACGGCCGGCCAAGAAGAAGAAGAAGAGTAATGCAACTTCACTTTGCTTTTGAAATGCCTAAAGGTTTATGTGAGGAAAAAAAACTTAAAAAAAAAGTTGATTTTACACGCGTTCTTGTCATGTCCATGTCCCTTCTTTCCGTGCTTATTCCCCCCCGCAATGTTTTGTTTATTTCAGTCCCAGGTGATGAGGAAGGAGACGGCTATGAGACCGATCACCAGGACTACTGCGAGGTGTGTCAGCAGGGTGGGGAGATCATCCTGTGCGACACTTGTCCGCGAGCTTACCACCTCGTCTGTCTCGAGCCTGAGCTGGACAAGGCCCCCGAGGGCAAGTGGAGTTGTCCGCACTGCGTGAGTACAACAACACAAGAGATGTGTGTGAATTTTTGCTTCACTTATACATTCACATATTGTTTCCAAGCGAAATGGCCAACGTGCTCGGCCTGAACAGGGCTAGCTTCCAGGAGCAGATGAACAGAGGCTTTGCAAATGCATCTGAATGAAGAACTCTAGACAAATAGACACCCTAATGTATAGCGTGGGTGTAAATCTGTTCAGTAATGTCGCAAATGAAATCGAATGCTCATTTTTTGGTTACCATGACACTCTAGCATCCCGGATTTGCGATGCAAAATAACGCATCATTCAGCTCAGACTCTTAATTATGGGTGTTGATTAATGTCGCCACAGCTCACTGAGGGACAATATCCAGGATCCTTCAAAATCTTAAATTTGAATTTTCAGTGATACATGTGTGTATCCTTTGTGATTCTAAATCACCCAGACCTGTGTGTGTGTAGACAGGTCCGGGTGCTCACTCGGCCGGCCACACGTCAGCAAAATAGAGCCCCGGTGTCTTCATTTGGACTGGGCTGTGATTTTAGAGGCTGAGACGACAGTGAATCAAGCTAGACGTTGCCCCTGAATGTCGGGTTTTGACCAGCAGTGGTAACATACGTCACCATGACAATGTCAAGAGACATTTTCTGACCAAGCATGCAAATGATCCTGTATAGCAAAGTTGGTATGGCCCAGTTTCGAGCCTCACCCCCCGCTTGCACTTGGCCCACATACAACAATGAATTACGGTCTGCATGCAGGTGGGCCAGATCTGGTACCTAGAGGGTTAGACGTTTATAGGGCAAAATAGGGCCAAAACGTATTTCTGTACCCCTGTGAAAGCATGATTACCCCAGTGGAAGCATGATTAGCACTGGTTTTCATTAATATTCTAAAGCTAACCTTTTTAAAAAATGTTTTGGGGAGTACCAAAATGTGCTTTCGCTTTAGTAATTAATGCAAATCCACTGGAATCCATTGTGCCAATTGTAAAATGGGACATGTGGCCCACTGCTTTTGCTATGTGGGCTGCCGCAAACATGTCATGCATGAAAGAAAAATTTGGCCCTTTGCACACATTATCTAAATCACGACAACCCTCTCAAAAATAACGTTGCCCACCCCCGTGATAGAGTCTTCTAAAGTGTGTTCCGTCAAATGCTACGAAGGAGTCTTGACAAGCCTCTTAAGACTGGGAAGGATATGTCCTCCCATGAAGTTTCCTTGACGTGAAGAAACATCTTGCACCAGCAATTCAGGAGCTGTTCTCCCCTTGTCATGACGAATACCAGCTTCTACTTGAAAGTTTCTGTTCATCACAATCAAAGCAAAGTTGTTTCCCCCTAATAATATCCGTCACTCATTAATAGCAGATATTGCACAATTAGACCACAAATATGTGTTACGTAACCTAAAAGCTTTTTTTTTATATGAAACTTGGTTCTCTCACTGGCTCATGTTCCAAACTCCCCCTGTAATTGCTCGATGTTAGTTGGCTTGCTTCTGTTAATCCTGCTGGTTGGGGAATCGAACCCATAGTCTTCCAGTCACAAGCTGCCCACACCTCCCCGTTCCCTGCTTCTCTCACTCAGCTGGATTTGCCAAACAATATTAGTATTCCTCATCAAAGTAAAGATCTTTGTTTATTCAGGATCCAGGTTTTTTTCATCAGCCTTTTTTTTTGTCCCCCCTCTCCAAGGAGAAAGAAGGAATCCAGTGGGAAGCAAAAGACGAGGACTTTGAGGATTTCGAGGAGGACAGTGAGGACAGAGTGATCTCAGAGGTCGGGGTGGGGGTCCCCGTCGGGGTGGAGGAGGAGGATGACGACCACATGGAGTTCTGTCGGGTGTGTAAAGATGGAGGTGAACTGTTGTGCTGTGACACCTGCACATCGTCCTACCACATCCACTGTCTAAACCCTCCACTGCCAGAGATCCCCAACGGAGAGTGGTTGTGTCCACGATGCACGGTTAGTTTCTCCCCTGTTCTCTGCTCTGCTTTAATCCTTCGTTGTTTGTATCTGTATCCTGGTCGCTTGCCTGCATGTCCGCCTGTGACTTCTGCCACTGTCGGTTACTTTGAATTTCAAAGTTCCTGCTTGTGTGATATTGATTCTGCTGCCTTTTTAATCTGTTTCTGGGGATGAGACGGCCTACAGTCGAGTCAGAGTCAAGACCAAGACCTTCAAAGGTCAAGAATGATCAAGTCTTTGGATTAGGCAACCCAGGTTTAGACTGAGATCTCCATGGGTTTTCAAGACAACAGATTTAATTAGATTTATTTACCATCGTCCCTGTTAATCTTAAAAAATCTTTTCTTTAGGGGAAAATGGAGCTTGTTGGTAAACTCTGTAAGTCCGGCTTCCAACTCTTTGGGGCATGGCCACTTTGTTGTCAGTGCACCAAGCCTTAAATCTCTGTTTTAAAAAAACAAAAACAAAAAAAAACAAGATTTTATATTATTTCACACTCATTTTTTTCAACAAAAATAAAGTTAAAAAATGTTGATCAAAAAATCCAATAAGCAAGGACCCGAGAGGATTGATAGAAAACAACCCTCTTCATATGGACATTTGTATCCTGATGAAAATGTCCATTATTGACCTATTGGGGGGGAAACATACTGCTTAGGTCTCCCTCTAAAATTGTGTCCAACCCATGCAATGCTGACTCAGTCAAAAAAGAGAGGACTTGTTTTAAATTGTTTGGTAAGGCCAAATTCGTGGTAAGGTGGTCTTTAGACCACAATCAGACTCAATAAATCCATAAACTGAGTTGGTACGCTTTAAACTAATGTGGCATATTGTTTTGAGGAGCCCTGAAAAAAGAAATCTCACCAGTGTGTGAAGCTTTAAGTTTCACAAAGCTGTCCCACCACGATTGTGTAGTCAGGTGCATTGTTGCAGTAATTATAGCAGCACACTCTAAATATAGGTACAGTAAAAAGCACATGTGATGGTCTGATTAGCCATCGCGTTTTCCTTCAGTGTCCACCAATCAAAGGACGTGTCCAGAAGATCCTCCACTGGCGATGGGGTGAGCCCCCGCCCCCCATTCCTGTGCCCCTGGCTCCTGACGCCCCACCTGATGCTCCGCCACCACCACCCATGAAGGGCAGAGCTGAGCGGGAGTTCTTTGTCAAGCTGGCGGGGCAGTCCTACTGGCACTGTACATGGATCACCGAGCTGCAGGTGAGGTGAAGCGCGTGAGGCGATGGATAAATCCAGCACCCGGGACAGAGGATGAGGATTATTAAGGATAAGAACAAGAATCGCTCTGATTATTAGCATTTGATGCTTGGAGGAAACATTTTAATGTTTGTCTGCTTCTCCTCTTTCATCCCTCTAGCTGGAGATCTTTCACTCGGTGATGTACAGAAACTACCAGAGGAAGACCGACATGGACGAGCCTCCAAGCCTGGATTACGGGTCGGGCGGGGAAGATGAGAACGGAGTGGGGAAGAGCGAGAAGAGGAGAGCTAAAGATCCCCAGTATGCCATCCTGGAAGAGAAGTATTACAAATATGGCATCAAGCCTGAGTGGATGATGATCCATCGCATCATTAACCACAGGTGAGGGCCAGTGTTTGCAGTATCTCGGTTACATGCGTGTTTGGACCAAACCGTCACGGTGCGGACGTCGAGGTTTTGGCACACATGGTCATACGGCGAATACGTCTGAAAACGAGAAAAGTCGGTCGCACTTGGCAGCGGCCGCGCTCCGATCCAGGAGGCAGTAATGCGCCTTAAAAGCCGTTTGCTAACTGCCATTGAACAACAGAAGAAGGAAAAAATGAAACAAAAGACAAGCGGCAGAAAAGCACCTCGGTGATTTCAGATGTCATGCAAAACAAATTACTTTATAAGTTAATTAATACCAGTTTTTAAAAAGAACATGTTTCAAAGCACTTTGTTTGACAGTCAACAGGCTTTTGCCATTGAATTTTAACGCAACCCAGAGTCAGCCAACTCGATTTGATTTGTGCTTATAAAGATCATGCAGATGGCCGTGTTCAATTTTTGCTACATTACAGAGCTGCTGTAAAAAAAAAAGGAAAAAAAGGCGTTTTTCACCACATTTAATGCTTCTGCTCCAGATTTGAATAAGTTATTTCTTTAAAACGACAACAAAAACCCAGGTTTATTTGTTGCATAAAATCATGATGTGACCACACACTCTGTCACACACACGTGTCCTCCGGCAGCATGGATAAGAAGGGGATGTACCACTACCTGGTCAAGTGGAGAGACCTGACCTACGACCAGTGTACCTGGGAGAGAGACGACATGGAGATCCCTGACTTTGTAATTTACAAGGCCAACTACTGGAGACACAGGTAGGCTATCGAAACACTGCTGACTTTTATTTGTAGGCAGCAAATCCATTCATGAAATTACAGTCGGTTAGATATTGTTTTCCCATTTTGTGCAAAAGCCACCACCAGAATTTGGGATTTTTCAGATGAATTATAATAGCATTTTTGGTGTTTTCATAGTGATGATATAAATGCGTGTTCAACTCGGTGTGTAGCTGTGTCTTTAGATATCATCAGTTGAATAGAATTCTCTCCCCGGGGATAAAAATGCAATGCTTTGTTGTTTACTCTGTTGTTTACTTGCCGTTTAACAGGGACAATATAATGAAGGAGGACCCGGACAAACCCAGAAATATGAAAAACAAGAATCAGGAGGGTGAGGATGAGTCTCCGGCCTCACCCGTCACTGATGTGAGTTCACTGAATCTGTACTTTATGTCAGGTTTGAAGTTTTACACACGTTTTCAGAATGTTGTTGTCAGAATTAGAGTTTTAAAATACTGTCCTCCGGCTGAGTTGATCACGTTTCTGCGTCTTTTTCTTTGGTTTTTCCCAGCCCACGATAAAATATGAGGAACAGCCAGACTTCGTCACCTCAACAGGCGGAACACTGCACCTGTACCAGCTGGAGGGTCTGAACTGGCTTCGGTTTTCCTGGGCTCAGGGCACTGACACCATCCTGGCTGACGAGATGGGTCTCGGCAAGACAATTCAGACCATTGTCTTCCTTTATTCACTCTTTAAAGAGGTACTGGAACTGTTCGGTTCTGTTACGATCGCCTTCCACTGACTCCCTTTGAAGCTGACGCTGAAATGTTTTCATGTCCATCAGGGTCACACCAAGGGCCCATTCTTGGTCAGCGCGCCACTCTCCACCATCATCAACTGGGAGAGGGAGTTTGAGATGTGGGCGCCCGACTTCTACGTGGTGACGTACACGGGCGACAAGGACAGCCGAGCCATCATCAGAGAGAACGAGTTCTCCTTCGACGACACGGCTGTCAAAGGAGGGAAGAAGGCCTTCAAACTGAGGGTGAGGAGGGGAGACGGACTCACAGTCAGGAGGGTGGTGAAGTAACAGGACAAACAAAAGGAACCTTTACAGTTTTTGTTTCAGAGACGTGATCAGGTGTTATGGATAAAAATGCATCAGAGTCACAAACACCAGTTTGATTATTTGCCCACTGCGGTACTCTTTGGGGCTCTTTTTTTTACTGCATTTGACAACTTTATACAAAACTTTATACCAAATTATTAGCACACATACAGAGCATATAGCATCAACTATGTTATCAACATGCTGAAATAATCAGAACATCTTTGTGTTGTTCTCTCCTCTGTGCAGAGGGAGGCTCCTATAAAATTCCATGTGCTGTTGACCTCCTATGAGCTGGTGACCATAGATCAGACAGCACTGAAGTCCATCGACTGGGCCTGTCTGGTGGTGGACGAGGCTCACCGCCTTAAAAATAACCAGTCCAAGGTATACTAGGCATTATGTGTGTGTGTGTCTGTGTGTAAATGCTGGTTTCACCGAAAAAGCCTGAGTGATGCTGTACTATTATGGTTGGTTTTGATATATCTGCAATTACTCTTGTTGCTGTTCAGCCTGGGCGAGGTACACAAACATGTACAATAGCGTGGAAAATTCAACGTTTCTGATAACGATTCTTAAAATCTGCGCAGATGTGAGACCAGTGCTGAGTGGAAAGGAAAAATAAACCTTTCAGCGCTCCCTGGTGGGAAAACTCTCTGTTTGATAGCAACACTGGTTCTAACTAAGATACCTTTAAATGCACAATGCGAAGCCTTTTCCCCACAGCAGAATAATCTCTCTCAACAGAGGGCAACGCTCGCTTGTCCATTTTTAATTACCAACTTTTATTTGAGTTTAGAGAGGTGATGCACTACGCAGACAAAGGTCATCCCTAGACGAGACAAACTCTAAAGCTGGTTTTCACTGATGTAGAGGATACAGATGAAGTGCAGCGTGGGGTCGCTGAGCCGTGGAGGCGCGGCTGACTTGGAAGGTTGCGATACTGCCGTGAACGCAGCACTGACACATCAGCACCTTTTTAGGCTAATCTTTTAGCAAACAGCTTATTCGCATCCAGCAGCCGGAGCAAAATTAACATCATTTTTGCGGTACGTCAACTCCCGCGGGAAATATCTGGCTGGTTGGTAATTATGTCAGTTTAGTGTTTGGCGCTTTAGCAGCTAGCAAAGCCTGGGTTTTTAAATGCTTTTTCGATGAACACATCTGCCTCCCAAAAACTACACTATAAGAGCAATGACAGCCAAGCGACATGTTGTGGGCTGGACAGGTCAACTTGCTTTGTAAAACTGAGGGGGCCTTGCAGTGTGATAATTGTAATTGCAATGCCGCATACGTTGTCATGTCTGTGTTGCCTCTGGAATAATCTGCTTATTTCCAGTTACGCCGGCCGGAAAGACGAACAGCCAGCCCATAAGACAAGTGACGTGGCATGTCCATCGTATAGGCAAAACGTAACATTGATGCGTCTGAACGTGATATATGTTGTCTCCAGTTTTTCAGGCGTTTGAACGACTACAAGATCGACCACAAACTGCTGCTCACAGGAACTCCGCTACAGAACAACCTGGAGGAGCTGTTTCACCTGCTCAACTTCCTCACCCCCAACCGCTTCAAGTAGGATGTTGCTCCCCCTCTCTCTCTCACACACACTAAGGCACACGACACACACCACCGGTTCTCATGACCTGCAGTCCGTCACCATGTCCCTCCCTGTGTCCAGTAACCTTGAGGGCTTCCTGGAGGAGTTTGCCGACATCTCCAAGGAAGACCAGATCAAGAAGCTCCACGACCTGCTGGGACCTCACATGCTGCGGAGGCTCAAGGCCGACGTCTTCAAGAACATGCCTGCCAAGACTGAGCTGATTGTCAGAGTGGAGCTGAGTCCTATGCAGAAGTACGACACTGGGCGGGGTTGACAGAGAAGTGTGTGTGCGTGCGTGCGTGTGTGTGTCATTTAAATAACCTGAATAGGCTGGAAGAAACTAATATTGTGTCTGGAGGAACCGAGTGGTATTACGGAACAAGACAGACGATCGCTAGATTGTTAGCACCAACAGATGGCCGCTGGCGTTCAGTTTTTCTAATCTCCGCTAACAAATAGACAAAGAAAAGGTGGATTATTTGAATTATGGGAAATCAGCAAACTTAACATCGAAAGTAGCGTTGAAATAGAATGTTATTCACGTATTCGATTAAAAAAAAGCTCAACTTTCACTTATAAAGTGATAAAAGTGCCGTAAGCTATCCACACAAGCTCTTATGCTTCCAGCAACCATGCATGACTGCAGATTTTCACCGTTTTACAATTTATTGCAGATGTAACACGATGTTCAAGTAGAAATTCAGATCAATTCTAATCAAACATGACTAATAAAGTAGTTTGATATGAATAGCAATAGTGGTAACCTTACCCTAAGAATCATATCATTACTAAATAAACCAAGAAAAAAGGAATTCAAGTACAAAAAAGTCTGTTATTGGTAAGAATTGAGATTATTTTTCATTTGCTTTTGTGTTCTCAACACAGAAAATACTACAAGCTGATTCTAACCAAGAACTTTGAGGCTCTCAACTCGAAAGGTGGAGGGAACCAGGTCTCCTTGCTCAACATCATGATGGACCTGAAGAAGTGCTGCAACCATCCCTACCTCTTCCCCGTGGCTTCCATGGTGAGAACAGACAAATGCTCACATGACTACTTCCAGCCAAGCCAAGTTTTACAGCAAGACAAAGAAAAAACAACTAGTATACAATTTGTTATGTTACATTTAAATAATTAGCACCCAGTTTGGCCTTAAGGACAGTTTACCTTCTCCATTAACTGCTAGAATTTCCTACAAACTATTTCTGATTTTATGAACTCCTATATTACGCAACAGTGACACCTCGTGGTAGAGTACTTGTGTTATATTTTGTGATTTCAAAAAATAGTACAAGTTAATGAATTATTTACACTTATATATTATTAATTGTGCAGACAGTATTATTATTCATTATTATTTTATCTCTCATGATATGACCTCGTATACTGTTGTTTGCCTTCCTTTGCGCAGGAAGCTCAGAAAACATCCAGCGGTGCTTATGAGGGGTCTGCACTTACTAAGGCTTCTGGGAAATTGATGCTGTTGCAGAAGATGCTGAGGAAACTGAAAGAACAAGGGCATCGAGTGCTGGTCTTCTCTCAGGTACACACTCGAGTGGAAGCACACACACCAGGGATCGTACTTATAAAGATGTTAAATTAGTCCCATGATGCTTCCTGGGGGCATCATGGGACTAATAACCATCATTCTGCAAAGTCCAGTTGGATTCAGAAGAGTGGCTATGACCTAAAAATGAAAAGACACACACGAGCAGTTTGCTTTCTCCCCTGTGTAGATGACTAAAATGCTGGACTTACTAGAAGACTTCTTGGACTACGAAGGTTATAAGTATGAACGAATTGATGGAGGCATCACAGGAGCTCTGAGACAGGAGGCCATCGACCGCTTCAACGGTGAGATACTCAGTGACCTGTGCTCAGTAAGGTTCTCCATAACATGTAGGAACCACAGCATTAACAGCCGCCTCTGGCACAAATTGTATACTTTCAGTAGGTCGCTAAAATTGCGGCAGTTTGCAGTAAAATCTAGAAAACAATAGAAATGTTTGTTGAAGAGAATAAATCACCAGACCTCTTAGCTGGATGTTTATAGTTGGACGTCCTCCACTTCTGAGCAGACTGAAAGGGATGCATTGTAGATGATGGAAGGAGAGTGCAATGCGCAATACTAGCAAATTAATTATTGATCAGTAAGGATTCTGACAGATCATGACTTGGGGTTTCCATTGTCCATTTAGTTTTCAAGGCGTGGAAAAAAAGTTTGGAAGTTCTTCAAAATCCCAAACCATATCTAACTTTGCACAGGATCCTATTCCTGGCAGCAGCCCACTGATTTGAAGTGTGCTGCACTGTCGTGCCGCACTGCGTGACCATGGAAACTTTACTTGTCTCACATATACTTGATGCACATGGACACATGCAGGTAGCTGGCAGCAGGAATGTCGTCAGTAGACTCGAGTGTGAGCCTCACTATTGCACCCCGTGATCGCTGCAGAGGCCTATCTGATTCCGAATACTGATATACAGTCATGGAAATGCAGTTAAATATTACGAGATGCTAATGAAATAATACTCTTAAAATACATTTGAAAAAAAAAATTTGGGAAACGTGAAACTTTTTTGCGCTCTTAGCACTGTGTAATTAGTGGAAACTACTTTATACATTATTTCTCTCATTCAAAGTAACATTGTTCTCATCACTGGCTATCTGTCCATCTCACGTCCATCTCCGTTTCAGCTCCCGGTGCTTGTCAGTTTTGCTTCTTGCTGTCCACCCGAGCCGGAGGTTTAGGTATCAATCTGGCCACAGCGGACACGGTCGTCATCTTCGACTCCGACTGGAACCCTCACAATGACATACAGGTGCTGCAGGCTGGTAACTGTTGTAGACGGGAGTGGCTGACAGGGCCGTGCGCCTCCTGCATCACGCGCTTTTGTTTCGTTCCCCCTCCGCCCAGGCCTTCAGCCGAGCTCACCGCATTGGGCAGGCCAACAAGGTGATGATCTACCGCTTCGTGACGCGGGCCAGCGTGGAGGAACGCATCACCCAGGTGGCCAAGAGAAAGATGATGCTGACCCACCTGGTGGTCCGGCCAGGCCTCGGGTCCAAGGCTGGCTCTATGACCAAGCAGGAACTGGATGACATCCTCAAGTTTGGAACAGAGGAGCTCTTCAAAGACGAAGGAGAAGGTGGGTTGAAGAAGTTATTGTTGGATGTCCAAACTGAAAGTCCAATAAAGTTAAGGTTCCTCAGTCACATTTCACAATTCGGGGGTTTTGATTTAATGTTTTGTGTCAAAGTTGGAGGCAGACTGATTCTAATAGAGATGGTTTGGCAGACTCCGTCTCCTGAATGAAATTATTTTGTCAAACACACTTGCAGTTCATTCTGACAAATTTGGCCGCGGGACATACTTACTTTATTCTCACTTTATTGACCATATAACTGGCTGTCCCGAACGTTTTTATGTGCCAAGCTGCTGTGACAGAAAAAGAAAAGTCATTTCCGCTTTTCGCCCCCAGGTATGAAGAATCCCGCGGGGGATAAGGTTGAGGATGAGGGCAGCGTGATCCACTATGACAGCGCTGCTATCGAGAGGCTGCTCGACCGAAGCCAGGACGCCACTGACGACTCGGACGTCCAGAACATGAACGAGTACCTCAGCTCCTTTAAAGTGGCCCAGTACATGGTCCGAGAGGAGGATAAGGTGAGAGGCAGATGGGGGGAAACGGAAAGCTCAGAGGTTCAAACTTTATATTACTTTTTAAAATTGTCGGGAGATATGCGAATCCAATTTCTGGATAAAGGAGGTTTACGCCAAAAATATACTGCGTTATCATGCATATATTTGTACTGCACCATAAAATCGTGATTGCTATGATAAAAGATGACCCCAGTTGCCAGGTAACACATCCAGCAGACACATAGCAGCATTAGCTTTATTTTATTTGTCTGGTGTTCATTCCACGTGTAGCATTTTTCTTTTACTTTTTCCAAACTCAGGAAAAAAAGTGTCTCTTTTGGGGTTAAATCATCTGTTACACAGGTTCAACTCTGCAGGTTGATTACTTTGTGTACAAATAATGAAGTCATGGGTCATAAAAGTAAATAGTGAGCAGAGAGAAGCTGAAATTCTCGGTAGTATTAGGAAAAATTCACTGTGCCCATACTCCATTGTAAAGTTTTATTGAACTGTATATTTTAGTGGCATAGCTGCTAGAATCAATCAGATTCATCTGAATACTTGTAGACATTACGTCTCTCCACAGAAATCTGCAAATAGCTCATTGCAGCATTAATGCGTTGCAGATCCAAGTGGTCATTGCAAAAGCTTCCATCTTTGTTCCAAGCACCTTGTGCCAAACTGCGGGGTCTGCTATCTGTGGAAGAACCTTCGAGCAAATTTCCCCCGGGCCACTGCACTGTTATTTTCCTTGCGCCTTTCACTTGAATATGATTGCATCCATGTGTGTATGTGTCTGGGAAGAGGCGACCATATTGCATGGTGTTAGCTAGCCCGTGACCTGATGCTCATCGGATCTGACCCGCGCGTTCTTGTCTGATGCTCCAGATCGAGGAGATCGAGCGGGAGATCATCAAACAGGAGGAGAACGTCGATCCGGATTATTGGGAGAAGCTGTTGCGGCATCACTACGAGCAGCAGCAAGAGGACCTGGCGAGCAAACTGGGCAAAGGCAAAAGGAACCGCAAGCCTGTCAACTACAATGACGCAGCGCAGGAAGATCAAGGTAGGGTTCGCGGTTTGGAGCCGGTAGTCTTACAAAACTCAAGAAAGCTGAGTAAACTCATCAGATCAATTACACCCTGGTGCTACGATCATTTTAGACGTAAAAGAGCGGCTTAAACTTCCTCTGGGAAATCCTGGATTTTGCAAATGAAATCCTGCTTTCACCGCAAAAGCCGGACTGTGTATCGCTTGTTTGTTAAGAAGATTCATTACTCGAGTTTTGGGATTTTTTTTAGCAGCAAAATCTGTTAAGTTATTGCCTGCCCAGTGGAATGAATGGACCTGGACAATTGACAAACCACCATGTGCTGTTTCAGAGTGGCATGCTGACATTTCAGATAACCAGTCTGAGTATTCAGTGGGCTCAGAGGAGGAGGACGAGGACTTTGATGATCGGCCAGAAGGTAAGGGGAGATTGTAAAGAGACGTCAAACAGAGCTGCTCATGATGAGCTATGAAAGATGTCTTCTGTAACACACGCACCCAGGTCTGTGTTGAATTACAGGTTGAAATGGATGTAGTTGTTTCTGTTGCCTGGCACGGTCGAGCAAATGTGCGCCAAAATGTGCTATCCAGCTCGTCCTTCAGACAGCTGGAGGGAAACACTCTAAAGTATTTCAGTTGTAATTCATTCCTGATTGGTGCAGGTTGAACTGTAAACTGTACATTCCAGGTGAGTTCTGCAAAAGACCGATTTTTGCTTTCCGTACCATGTGTCTTTGCTGAGGTCAGGAAAACCTGGCAATTGTGAGAAACCTAAAACAAGCAGCTAACTGACGCCATCTCTGTCACTGCAGTTTCATGCACCTCGTGGTGGCTGAGAAACAGTGTAAAACCAGTTGAGATACAAGGTGGAAAAAGATTTCCTACACTTTATGGCTACTTTTGTCATTTCAAGCTATTGATTTTGGCTGCAGGAAGATCCTAATAATATAATAATAATAATACAGTTTGTTCGAAGCCTTTCACGTCACCCAAGGTCACCTTAAAGAGAATAAAAACATAAAATCACCACATCGAATGTTGAAACGTAACCTAACCTAATGATAAGCATAGAGAGTCTGATGTAAAAAAAAAAAATAGAGCTACATAATATTCATATATGCAAGTCATAGAGGGAATACTGCAGTAACCACAATTATCAGAATCAGAATACTTTATTGATCCCCAGGGCGAAATTACTTTCGGTACAGATGGGCCATGCAAAAGCATAAGAATAAAGATGGGTAAGAGATGTAGTTACAATAATACAATAGTCATGAATAGGATTCAACAATATAAATAAATGGATAGGTAGATATAAGCAGTATGTAGAAAGTCTATACAATGTGCATAATATGTATTGAGATAAGTCCAGTCTGTTGGATCAGAGCGACAGCAGTCAGAGGGAGGAGTTATAAACTTTGATGGCCACAGGCAGGAATGACTTTCCCACTGGCCTTCCTGATCACTTTATTGAGGCTGTTGGCGTCCGCCACTCTCGAGTCTGCTGCCCCAGCACGTCACAGCATGTCACAGCAAACAGAATAGCATCGGCCGGCGCGGACTCATACAACATCCTCCTCAGCATGGTCCGGCAGATGTTAAATGACCAGAGTCTCCTCCAGAAATAGAGGAAGCTCTGGCCCTTTCTTGCAGAGAGCTTGAGTGTTCTAGGCCCAGTCCAGCTTTGTTACAGCATGAAATAATATTTATACTCGACATTCGTACATTTACGTGAGTAGAACTAGCAGCAGTAGTTCTGGTGATGCGCATTGTGCGAGCATACACCTGTCGGCCGTGACATTATGACCACTGCACGTTTACCGTAGAATATAATGCCACAGCCCTGCTCCCTTCAGGAGGAGTTTTATGTGGAATTTTTATTGCATCTGTTTGAGAGAGAGTGTTGACATATTTTCATGATAGTTATTGCGACCGTGATTTGTGATGCCGTTGAACTGAACCGGGTAATGCTGAGAGGTGTCCCTGATAATTTGGTTATCCCACTCATATGCATTATGGCGACAAAATATGAGGGACACCTCTTACATAACCTGGTATAAAACATCTCTTAAGCAGATTAGATAAAAATTCAACATAAAACTCCTCCTGAAGGATGGTAAACATGCAGTGGTCATAATGTTATACATTAAAACCGAAAATGATAAGATGATAGGCTGAGTTCATACAAACTCAGGGCAGCTGGCCATCAGTATATAGTTTGACTTTATAATAATCGACATATTGTAAAGCTGTGTTTTTGTGTCTTTGCACTGCGAAGAAATGTACGTGATTGAAAGCTCAGGGGGTAAAGTGTAATCTTAATGCATTCTGATTTAAATGCCGTGCAGTGCTGGAGTCATTAAACAACAGCTGATGAGTGATATCCCAACTATGCGGCGATGTCGGGGTAACACTTCTTTGCTTTGGACCAAGCAGATCCAGCTGGCTGTATTTATCTGATACATGATGTGGTTTGATAAGCGGCCCTGCGGGGACCGCGCACGCCTGTTTAAGCCCAAGCAGAGACACCGAGCTTCGGTTCGAGCAGTGTTAATTATCGGAGCTGGCAGTGTTAGTGAGCGTACAAATTGAAATCAAACCTGCGGGAGTTGAATCAACAGCGGAGGTTTTGCTGTGTGGATTTGGTGAGGCGGGACGTTGGTGAATCTTTCAACAAATCTCAATGTTTAAGGTCCTCGAAAAAAGTGCAAAAGTGTGTCAGGTGATGTGCACACTCGTATTCCACATGGACTTGGTTCCTCCAGTTTGATCATTAACCTATTGACCCGACTGTGAGGTCCCGTTGCTTCGGGTTATCCTCGTTGTGTAAAACAGTCGCCTTCTACTGGCAAGCCATTCAAATAATTGCAGAAGGTGTCCCGATGAACCGCATTACCATCTGGCAGATTGACGGTGGACCCAGTTAACAGTTTCTCTCACCTGCAGGTCGACGGCAGTCACGTCGCCAGTTAAGAAATGAAAAGGACAAGCCTTTGCCGCCTCTCCTGGCCAGAGTAGGAGGCAACCTTGAGGTCTGTACATGCCTCTGGAACAAGCCCAGCTTTCATTTTATTTATTGTGACATCACTGGAAAGTGTCGGCGTTGTTTTAAGTTGAAATGTTTTCCTAACAATCTAGTGATCCTGGATTGAAAGTGGCAACAAGGCCATTACATCCGCAGCAACTTCCAAACCTTCCAGGCTCATTTATCACCCTGATAATAGCGGACGTGATTGTAATGACACGCATTGTTCAAGCTAGGATTCAAGGTTTATTTTAGCATTACTAGGCAGTTAGAGATATTCAGAAAGGCCTTGAGAAGAACATTAACGTCTGGTTGAAAGTGAAAAATGAACCGGAAATGTTTCTCATCCTGACATTTTCATTTAAATCTTCCAGTAGATTAATCATGAACAGATCCATTTTAAGGACCATTTCTACTGCACGGCTCCACGCAGAAACATCACAAACATCCGTAATTTCCATCGACAGGTGCTGGGGTTCAACACACGCCAGCGGAAGGCTTTCCTCAACGCAGTGATGCGCTGGGGGATGCCATCACAGGACGCTTTCTCCTCCCAGTGGATGGTCAGGGACCTCAGGGGCAAGAGCGAGAAAGAATTCAAGTAAGTAAAATGTACGAAAATGTTGGCTTCATCACCCCCTTGACCTTTGACTACACCTCCTCCTCCTCCTCCTCCCGTTCTCCCAGGGCTTACGTGTCCCTCTTCATGCGTCACCTGTGCGAGCCGGTGGCTGACGGAGCCGAGACGTTTGCCGACGGCGTCCCGCGGGAGGGCCTCTGCCGCCAGCCGGTCCTCACTCGGATCGGCGTCATGTCACTCGTCAAGAAGAAGGTCAGGGATGCGTCCGATTCCGACTCGAGCCAGCTTGGATCAGTGTTTGCATGATTTGCCACCGTAATTAAAAAAAAAAAAAGAAAAAGATGGACTTGAGTTGGACTTGAAGACTTGTGACCACTTGACTGGAGACATGATGACTTGGATGACTTATTCATTTTATGATTTTACTTTTAACATTAAAAAAAAAAGAAGTTCAGCGTCATCAGTGCCCAGATAACAAGTATCTACACCATATTGGTCCAAACATAAGACAGGGTTTTTTTTCTGTGGCTACTGGAGTTTTATTAGCAGCCGTTCGGGACAGCAATCGTCTTCACCCCAGAAGGGCTTCAGCACGTTCTAGAGGCAGCTGTCTACTCTGTTCCTCGGAGAACACGTGTCATCTCTTTTTAACTTAATTATTAATTCCCCCTAAGAAAATAGCTGTGGTCTTCAAAAGATAGCTTTCCAAAAAAGAACCGTCAGAAAGTGGGGTTGTCTGATGATCAAGCCATGAGTTTTGGACACTGCGAATGGCCCCGTCATGAGCGGATGAAGACCCTGATATGTATGAAATGCTCAGGGCAACAGACTCCATCAGTGTGTGATTGGTGCATTGGAAATGGAACCCAGCTGCCATTGCAAATGCTGGTGTTTGTTTGGCCCGCTCAGCTCCCTTCCCCTCCTGCTCTAAACATTATTTCTGGCTCTGTTTAGATATTGAAAATCCAAGTGCATCTAATATTTACAGGATGTTTTCCCTTTGGAGTTATTTGAAAGGCCAATACGTCTCCTGGAGATGCCAGTGTGCATTGTGCACTGACAGATGTGACCCAGTCATATCGTTATTACTGAGGTGCTAATGGCTGTTCTTTTTATAAAAACCGAATCCTGGAGGTTAGACTCTTGTATTTTGTGAGAACACAAAAGAGACTTCACTTAACTTCTCTTAGCAAAGGACTCGACTTGAGTTGACTCGATTTATTCCTAAAAAAATGAATTAAGACTTTGTCATTACTCAAAAACGGTGACCTGGTCCCATCTTTGGTCACAGGTCATTACAAAGGTGGTGAATTTATCGAATGACGGTATCTACCGGGAAGCAGGAAATCTTTAATTTGTTTGCTAAAAAGACGATAAAATGTTATAGGTCGTTAAATTGTATTTTTTTTTTATTGGTATGAAATCACTAACGACGACTAATGACGACTGGAAAGATGTCCCAAGGGACTTAAAGTTTAGTTGAACAAAACATGTTCAATCCGGTCTTCGGTCGAGCTTGATGAAACCTGATGTCATCCCGAATGTGTGATGTTCTGCCAGGTGAACCCGGCAAGTGGGTGCTGCGTTTCTGTGAGTGGGTTTTAGGTGAAGTGTTTGCCAAGGTTTTTTTTTTTCTTTTCTTTTCTTTTCTTCCCCCTGGTTTTCTCGTCCAGATCCAGGAGTTTGAGCACATCAACGGGCGGTGGAGTCTCCCGGAGCTCAAGCCTGAGGTCACCATAGACAAATCCTCCTCCAGGGCCTCGTCTCCCGCCGTGAAGACCGCGACGCCCACCCCTGATGCCAGCTACAACAACACGCCTTGCACCTCCAAGCCAGGTGACCGGAAGCACACGCCGACATCTCCAGCAGGGGGCACTCTTATGTGCTGCAAGGGGACAGCCGATGATGCGGAGCTGGACGTGATTGACCGTAATGTGTTTGTGTTTACCTGTGCAGCGACCCCTGCTCCGGCGGAGAAGCTCGAAAAGAACGGGAAGGAAGGAGAGAAGGAGGAAAAAGAGGAAAGCGAGGGTCCGCCGGACAAAGAGAGAGCGAAAGAGAAGGAGAAGGATGAGGGGAAAGAGGTGGACGGCAGCAAGGCTGCAGACCCTGAAGGGGTGAGTGGTAGTTCTCGGAGGACTCAACAGATGAAACATTGTATTTAATGTTCTGCTTTTTAATCTTTTTTTTTTTTTTTTAAATGAAGTAGTTAAAGTAACATTTCGTGTAGATTTTTATAACGAAAACTGGAAAGTTTGTAAAAGCAGCATGTTGGTGCATGTTTCAACTCATTTGATTTTAATTTCACCGCATTTCATTTGACTCAAAACCATGACCACATGGTTGGAGCACGAACAGGATGTGCAGTGAAATAATAACAACATGGCTAAAGTTTGATAAAAGTTGCTCAAACGAATGAAGGGCATTGTTAAAAAAAAAAAAAAAAAACGACCAAATTTTCCAGTCATATTTGGCTTAGCTGGTTGCGCAGAAATTACAAAATTACGACATATCAGGGTGCTTTGAATAATACTTTGGCAAATGCATGTCTTTATAACTGGTTAGGCTCTTACCGTAAAACAAACCGCACGTATGTTTACTTGTTTGTTTTTTAGAGGCATACAACTGTGTCCTTAGAGCCGTCAGATTCAGATTTCATACTTATGAAAAGAAAAATAAAAGTTTTGCCTGCTGTTTAACACTAGAGACTAAACACTTTTTACAGAGAAACAGCTTTTTTTTTTAACACCAAATGAACGTTAGTCGGTGAAAACCAGTGCAAAAACGCTGATTTAAAAAACTGTTATCCATTACACAAAATATATTTAAAAAATAAATTAATATCAACTGGTACACTCAAGCACTGGCGCGCTGTGCACAAGCTGACATTTTGTTAAATAAAGGTTTTGAAATCAGTACAATGCTGCGAAAAACACACAGTGGCTGACGTGTACGTTCCTTCAGGTTTCCTCGTCACAAAATGTGTCTACCGGTCAGAAGACGGAAGGCAAAGAAGAGGGCGACCTGAAAGCGGAGGAGAAGAGCGATAAGACCGATACTGCCGCCGCCCCGGCGGACGAGAAGAAAGTGCAGGAGGAAAGCAAAGAGGAGGCGAAGCAAACAAAGCAGGACACCGAGGTCAAGGTAGAGAAGTCAGGTGAGCGCAGGAACTGAAACGGAAAATTGACACGTCACAGCTTCCCCTTTTGCTTTGTGTGTAAAGCGGGGCCAAACTCCTAACCGGCTCTGATTTCCTGCAGATGGAGAAAAGGCGGGAGAGGAGCGGGTCAAAGAAAAGGAAAAGGGCGAGGGAACGCCCGCTGACACGGCCGATGCCAAGGATAAGACCGAGGCCGCGGATATGAAGAAAGGTGCGTCCTACTGTCGCGAGATACTCATAAACAGAGCGGAAACCCCCGACCCCACATTAAACGTTTGCTCCCTCCCAATAACAGAGGAGGTCAAAGGTGAAAAGGATGCTGGGAAAGAAGTCAAACCTGCCAAGGAGGAGGTGCCCAGGGGTAACGGAAAGCCACCCGCCGAGCGGCCGCGCTTCATGTTCAACATCGCTGACGGTGGATTCACTGGTTAGTGCTGGTTTACCGGCCGTGGCTGGTCTCCACGTTATGGTAGAGCATGTCAGCTCAGCGTGCATGTAGGGGGGGGTCAGGCGACCTTTTGTTTGTCTTAATTTGGCCGGACTTCATTCGTGGGTGGTCAGCTGGTTGGGATAATCAAAAACAGAATTCTCCTCCACAATCGCACAGCTACAATCAAGAGGCCCAATCGAATTGTCCAGATTTCACGCATGAGCACATATATTAGATCTGCCTTCGTCGGATCTCAATCTTCTTGACCAAGAGACCCGAGGACAAAGGGAAGATATGAATACTTGAGCAGTGCAGTTGCATGTTGTACTGCGATATTTCCACAAGGGGAATCTAGTGCTTATTATTGGCTTTGAACTGCGCAGCTAATTCCGTAAATGATTCAAAAACACGGCTGTAATTTTGTTACGGATTATTTTAGGAATGAGAAGATGATTATTTTAAGAACGAGGAGGGACGTGGATTCCCACAAGGGTGGTGGTTGGACGGGCGAGAAAGGTAAAACCACATCAGGCTGACCAAACACGCTTCCAAGCAGTCTAAGCGACGTCAAATTTGTAGCTCGAAGAGGAACACACAAAAGTCAACACTGAGCCTCCCCCGATCGCAAACCCGGGAAAGCTTTGGAAACACCTTCGGCCAGGTTTCAGCTTGCTAAGCATTTCTTTCAAGAGACGGCGCTCAGTTTTTCCCCCCTGTGCTGGCTTCGCCCTGCAGAGCTGCACACTCTCTGGCAGAACGAGGAGCGGGCTGCCATCTCCTCGGGGAAGATGAGCGAGATCTGGCACCGCCGCCACGACTTTTGGCTGCTCGCAGGAATCGTGATGTATCCTTGACAGCGGTTGCCTGCACCGTGACCCTGGTGTGTTTACTTTGCTGTTTGCCAACAGAAGCCCGGTGTGATAAGTCAACAGAGCAGCCCCAGCTCAGTAAACAGCGAGCGGTGTCTGCTGGAGGCCGATGTAGCGGCTCATTTGTGGCGTTCCCTCTTATTATGTTAATCAGGGCTTTGTAGCGTTCACATAAAACGTTTTTTATTACTCTCCAAGCTAGTGCCGAGGCTCATTACAGGTTTCGCCATCTGCTAAAAAACAATTATCTGCAAAAAAAAACAAAAAAAAACAAACACCGTTTTTCATTTCATAAGAATGAATGATATATTGCCCTCTAATATCAGTTATATAGCCAGTTTATTGCTAATTTTAATTAGAAGGCAGGAGGAGGGGTTGGGTTAGGATTTAGAATGGTTGGAGTTCCTTGTCTCCTGTGAATAAAATTTTGGAAATTGCATTTATTCACAATCTTTTCAAGATGTAGATAAATCAGTCCCATCAATACTGCCAAAAAGGCGACGAGCGCAGCTTAATGTAACTCTGCTTAGTTAATCATCCTGACTGTAACTTCCACATTACGTGCATAAAAAAAAAAAAAAAAAGTCATCCTTTCTTTGCGTTATTGATCCGTGATGTCGCGTCGGAACTGCGGCCCGCGCTGGTGTTCCATGACGCCTTGACCCCTGTGTCAGTCACGGCTACGCGCGGTGGCAGGACATCCAGAATGACCCGCAGTTCGCCATCGTCAACGAGCCTTTCAAGTCGCAGGCGAACAAGGGCAACTTCCTGGAGATGAAGAACAAGTTCCTGGCTCGGCGCTTTAAGGTAAGACGGAACGTAGCTTCTTTGACTTAAAGAAGCAAGGACACATGATTCATTTGTGATTTTTTTTTTTTTTTTTTTTAATTTAATTATCTTGGGTTAAGTTGCCCTCGGTGGGGCTTATTATCAGCGTACTGTAACGCTTGACTCTTGGTGACCACACCAAGTATGACGCATTCCTTTAAGGAAGATCCACTACACTTCATTTTTCTGT
>CAAKHG010000059.1:7893-18958 GCA_901007715.1 Dactylopterus volitans
TCTCTGCATCTTTCTCTCTCTCTGGCTGGTACCCTGCCGTGCCCTTCAGCTGCAACTTTTTCTCTGTTTACATCTGTTTCTACCTCTCTCTCTCTCTCTCTCTTTCTCTCTTTCTCTTTCTCTCTCTCTCTCTCTCTCTCTCTCTCTGTCTCTCTCTATTTCAACCTCCCCATCTTCTCGACCTGTCTGTCTTCCAGTTACTTCTTACCACTGAAGCTCTCTCCCTCTACACATTCTATCTGCTTCAGCAACCTTCCAAATGTTACCCTCACAGATTAGCTTCCATTGTGCCAACCTCTTTCCATTTCTCTACCTTTTTCTTGCCAGTCATCATTCAGCCTCAGCTGAACTCTAAAAGCTGTTAGCTTTTTCCCTAACAGTGCACTCTCCCTCACCCTCAGTGTGTTCATCCATTACGTCTGCCCCGTCCTCCCTCCCTTTCATCCTCTGTCAGCCAGTGGACATTTTCTAGTGTGTTTATAACACAGAAACCGAAGCTTAGCTGAAGGAGAGTGATCAAGACAAAGATGGAGATTGATCTCCCTGATCCTTCCCATCCTTCATCCCATCTTCCGCTCCCCCACTCTTTCTCCCTTCGACTGTTCCATCTTTTCTCGATGTCTGTTTGCGCTGTGACCGGGGCGCGCCCCACGGTTTGCATGTTGCCACTCTATCACAAAACCAAACAGTGCGCGTGTGCTCTCGGCCTGGCAAAATGTTTTATAAGGCAGTAACCGTGTGCGGAGCTGCCAAGATAATGAATAGGCGACGCAGCTCATGCATGCTAATGTTATGTTGTAAGCAGTTTTGTTGACAAGTGCTAATACTTCTTTCATACTATCATCAAAAGCAGCTAATACAACAGCCATTACTCCACAGCACTCCATGCAAGACATGATGGATTGTGACCTTAATATAGGTTAGCCGAGTTTTGAAAGTTAAACAACCTGCAATAAATCACAGAATTATTACAATGTGCTTTAATTGGTTAAGGACTGTTTATTTCCTAAAGAGGTAGGAAAAATTGGGTTTCTGCACTTTTTAATTTGCAAAGTGCATTTTCATTACAAATGGCAGTTTAATATTACCCTCCTTTGTCATGCAAAATACGCAACACACTGGCAATCTATTAATTGGACAAAAATGCGGTGCCAGCGTAAATCCTCCTCCTCCCTCACTCTGTCTCTCTGTCTCTCTCTCTTTCCGCCTCTCTCTCTCCACCTCTCGGGTGGTAAGTGCTGGTAACATCTATCAGAACCCGAAACCGGGGAGACAAAGTTAAGCAGTCTCTCTCACTCCATGCCAGTCCTTGTTCACTGATGAAAATACAACATAAAAATACACTCAAAATAAACATGACAGGCCATTGTCTGTTCTATGCCAGCAGCTTATTAAAAGATAGTAAATACGAGGGACATGCTTGGTAATTATGCCTGCCCCCTGTTGATTTTGGATTTCAGCTTTTCTTCACTGCAGCCCCACAGGATTTATGCAGCAGAGGATGAAGCTACTGCTTCTGTTTTGCATTTAAGCTACAAGCTGAATTCAGAAAGCTAGTAATAAGTTCAGTTTATCTTACTAAATATTACATACAGCCTGTCAAACTTTTTTTTTTTTGCGTTGACCTGTTTTAATGTTGCTTATAGATTCTGCATCAAGTGAAAATATGTTTCATGTTTGCAAATATTCAAATTAAACAAGAAAAGCGATCTTAAACATTTTTACATAATTAAAACAGCTACTGAATAAGCACCTTGCGTCTTTTCTACATGCGTTTTGTTGGCGCTCTCTACGTTCTGCTCAAGTTAATGTTGAAAGAGACACCTTCAGTGCGGGGAAATTATTAACATTTCACCAACCTACAACACCAGCAGTAACGTATTTTGCTGCCACTCCAAATGAATTAAAGAGCAAAGGCTTCTTTTTTTTCCCCGAATCACAGTAGCGAATTTCTCTTCTTCTGTGCGCTTCTTCAGGTGCTCTGTCTCAAAAATGATTACAATTTGTTTCCCAGACCTGGTCCTCCAGGACCCCCATCCTACATGTTTTCGATGTTTCCCTTCTCCAGGCCGATTAAACCTGAACCTGATTCAAATGATCAGCTCATCGTCAAGGTCCGTAGAAGTCCGGTAACAACCCATTCATTGCAAACCTGCTACTTAACACTTAACCTGCACGTAACTATATGTTACGGACTCTGGACTGACATTGATGTAAATTGTGACTTTACATGTTGGCAGAGACATACAAATGTATGGCGGCAATTCTCATAAGTTGTATTTGACTGTGTTTTTCTGGTGAAAAAAAACACGTTGTGGCTGATTCAAAAACGCTTTCAAATCCTGATCCTTTCAAGGGCGCCCCTGTCACACCCAATCACCTGTGTACCTGTGAATAGTTTTGTCAGCATTTTGAAACTTTCCCAGTCTTTTGTTGCCTCTGTCCCAACTTTTTTTTTTTTTTGTTGGTATGTCTTGCAGGCTTCAACTTCAGAAAACCTTTATCAATTTATGCAGTAAACATCTTGTCAACATTGTATTCAGTTGAGTCAAGGGTGAAAAGGATTAAGGAATCATTGTTCTCTGTTCTGCACCCCAACATTTTTGGCATCTCGAGAACCCTACCATGTTAATCACATCACTTAAGATCAAGAAAGACAATTTATCGATTAAGAGATCACATTGGACCAGGAGGACTGACACACCGAAAACTGAGTACCCTCAGTAAACAATAACAACACGTCATGCCTTCATACTGTGCCAATGTTCGTCTAACATAAAACACCAATGTAATGTTATTTAAGAGCACTGTTTTATTCCCCGAATCACTGATTTTCGCCAATATACACTCTGGTGCTGCTGATAGATGCACCGCACTCCGGGCATTTGCCTATTATCTTATTTTTGACACTTGCACCACCGTGTTTGATATGCATTCATTATGATGTCCTCTGTCCAGCAAATCCCTGTTTATAGAATGATTGGTGGGTTAAAAGCTGATTCAGTTTCAGTCTGTGTCAAATTGAAGTTCACATATGGGTTAAGATGATGTGAATCTTGAGAACTGAGACTAGAGTGGCATATGACTCCCTGATGGCAACATTACACGACATCGCCAGCTGGCTTTGACAGGGTGCCACCCAGACATGTCACAGTGCTGTCCTGTGTCTCTAACCCCAGTCAGCACACACACTCAAACACACAACACTGAAAACACAGCACACACACGCTCACACACTCCATCCCCTCGAGGCCATCACTCACCCGTCATTCTTCGATGCTTCGTAGACCAATCAGGCGCCATCTCGTGAGACATAGTGTCACACATTTAAGGATGCATGACAAAGTGCTCCTTGATTTCCCAGTGGCCACAGTCTGCAGCCTGCTCACACTGCCAAACATGCACGCAAGTACACACGCACACACATGATATCACACCCAGAAAATTTTTTTCATGTGTTAGGAGATGTGTGTCAGAGTTTAGATTAGCTGGAAAACTCTTCTGTCAGCTGTTAAAAGACAACGGAATAGGAAGAAAAAAAAAATTACAGTGTGCTCGCCATTTTCAAACAATTTTAAGCATTTACCTAAACTTTCTACTCAAAACTTTTGGGCTCATGTAACACTCAAGCACTTTTCTCCCACTATACCTGTACGTCAGTGTAATATAGCACTCAAAGCATATCGAATGCAAGGCCACAACTACACAGTCACCAGGCTTTTTTAGACTGATTTTGGTTTGGTTTTGGACCCCAATTCATTCTGCAGCAGGGAAACATCCACAACCCACCAACACACCCCTGATGATGGAGAGAGGCTTCCCTCTTTTCAGACAGGGGAAAAGCTCAGTGGTTGACCTGTATTCCCTCTTTACCTCCCCGCTTGTTTTTCTTTGTTGTTCTTTTTTTGTCCCTTGGGTATGTGTATATTGCTCTGACAATTAGAATAGAGAAAGAGAGGAATTAGTAATAGCAGTGGTCTGTTGAAGCTGTACGGGTCTCAAAGTTTCCTAGGCACGAACCACAAAAACAGTGATTTTGCCCAAGGAAAAGGCATTTTGGACCCATTACTCAAGCCGCTGCGGTTGTGCACTCATACGAAACAAGGTGACGAGGGTGCGGGCGAAGGCAAGGAAAGATATGGCAACGGAGCTCAATTGCAAACATAGCTTTTATGCTGGATGAAAGCAGAACTTCAATTTGTGAGAGCTTTCAGGGTCCTGTGTAGGGTTTGCATTGAAGAAAGGCATACAGTAATGTGACAAAGCCACTCGTGCCACACTTTTGCACAATTACTGCCTTTTCTCTAAAAATGTGTTGTTTATAATAGGTGAGTGAGACGACAATTGCAGCGGAGTAGCTTTGAAGCTGGGAGCTCCGCAGCGAGTTGCCGCACAATGCGGCAAACAACTGACAATGAAGATGAACATAATCTTCATAAACCAACAGCGAATCACCATTTAACCGCCATTTTGTGCCGCGTGTACGTTCATGAATAATACTGTACATGTGCCGATGTTTGTGAATCTTTGAATTGGTGCAAAGATGTGTGTGCGCGTGTGTGTGTTTGTGTAAGTGTGACTATCTTGGGGTTTGGTATTTTTCGAAAACACACAAAGTGCACTGAGACAGGAGTCCCGCCTCCCAGCAAAAACTCAATTCTAGCTTTACAATGTTTTCTGCAGTGACAAAAGGGCCACAACACCCAGATGTGTTTATGGGAATCCACCGGCTCTTCTCAGCCTGCTCTGACACAAAGCTAGCATTTACCCCCCCCCCCAAAAAAAAACCCAACAACACTGACTTAAGCTTCGGTGAGATGAATCATTCATAAATCAATTTACCAAACTGTACCTTCCAGGCTGCCTTTTCAAGCCAGGTGTGTTTTGGTAATGGAGTAATCCTTTTTAATAGAAAACACGCACACCCACACGCGCCTCTCTTTGCTGAGTTTGATGGATTAGCTTTTTGGATGAACCCAGTGGATGACATCCTGGAGTGGAAATCCAGGTGTGGTGATTCCTGTTTGCTTTTTTTCTCAGGGAGCTGTGAATTGGAAGACTAGGTGGGCAATGAAAATAATGGGGCCTTATGGTCATACATTTTGACATATATTGCAGAATGATGTGAAAGCATGTAAATTATTTATAGTATAGCTCAAAGAAAGTTTATTTCTAATGTCAGGTACCATATAAACAACAATGCAGTGTGATTGCATTGTTGAACTACTGTATAGCAGTTGCAGTGAATAACATTTAAATCATCATTCATGCTCATTTTACTTGACTTTCACTTCCTGCCTATAGCCAGTGTGCTCAATCATGTACAATGTGGTAATGCTGCCACTCTTAATGTGAATGATCCTCGTTTTTCCAATTCAACTCAAAGGTGAGAAGTTGAAATGGTCCCTGCTTCCTACAAGAGGATTCATCACCTCTCAGTGATCCCGGCCGTTTGTCTTTCACTTCCCTCATCCCTCCCTTTGTGCTGTGTTTCACTTTCATGCTTCATCCTCTGTCTCGTGGATCCACATCGATGGGTGGGGATGGAAGTCAGGTGTAACTCAGGTGTGCCCCAGACAAAGGCGAGGAGAGCGGGAGTGAAGCTACTGTGACTGCATCTATTTATCTCCAGACGCCTGTGGCTAAAACACCTTTCCTTAACCACTCTCAAGCTGTGACGTTGGAAAGCGAAAGTACCTGCAGCCTCGTTCCGCCCAGCCTCCGGCACGACAGAAAAGGTCTGTCATCAGCAGACGTGAAACACCTGGTTAGGAGAAGCAGTTGGCAAAAACGAAGGTTGTGGGCACATGTTTTACTGCTGTCTGAATCAGATATTTGTTGTTATGTCTTTTCACTCTGAATTAGCACCATAAAGAGAATAGGGGCGCTTGAACTATAACAGTGGGTTCACCTTGTTGAGTGGTGCCTTCTGCATCTGCAAAACGGACTTGCAACTCACTTGTGTGCTCCAACACAGTGCTAGCAGATGGCTGCACAAGTGGTTAAAAGGATTCATGCACATACATGTGCGGCGTGTGCGAGTCACACTAGCTCACCTGACTGTCTGTCACACATTCAGAGAGGAGAGACGCTGCTGCCTGTTGAGATGCCTTTTTACGCACTTTGTACCTTGGAAGAAAAAAAAAATCTCTAGCCTGAGGATTTATAGATCTTAATAGACATTCCTTGCAGTGCCCTGGATGAGATGTCAGAATTGATGGCATGCACACTTTTATTACCTGGTATGGTGTGTGTAATTAGGTTAAATAGATGGGGTTGGACACGCATGGTAAAGGCTACATTTCTCACCCTGGCTGGATTTATTGGCCATGCTCCACTCTCCGAGGTCTGCTCTAATGCACTCATTTGCATGGGGGCGCATGTAGTTGATGTGTGTGTTACTGTTACGTCAACCGCTAAGCACAATGACGAGGGCCGGCTTATGAATAGTTTGGTTCGGCGGTTGGCAACAGCCCGGCCCGCCAACTGCCTATTAGCTATGATATGAAAGCTGCCTGGCAAGTGTTAGATTGATACTTGACACGTCAAACAAAGCTCATTGTCATTGTAATTGCTATACGTTGAGTCTTAATTTCATGGTCGTCCATATTGCCAGCGTGATGGGGCTGTCTGTTACTTACATCTTCAGTAACAGCTGTCTATTCAGCCAGGGTATCCATCCGCCTTTCATATGTTCTAGAGTCTCAGAAATAACGACTTCATAATGACTATAATCACATCAGATGTAATTATAATGCATAGCCACTGGTACAATTAAACAGTATTTTCAGATGAACCATAACACTTTTTTCCTCCTCCAGATGTCTAATCAAGTGTAAATCGCAGATAAACTAATAGCAGGAGACCATATATGTTATGACCCATTCACTGAGTAGACTTTAAAAGGAATCACTTCATACCAGTTACTCTGTCATTTGCCAGAGGGTCCATCCCATCTGTCTGTTAAGGATAAGCTGATAATGAAGTGTATTTGATGAAGTAAGTTGATAATGAGGGCTAGTCGGCCAGCAGTAATGACAGTGTAGGAGCAGAGGCAGTGGCAGTAGCCTGCAGTGGTGGATGTTACTGTTCAGACTTTTCTGACCTTCACAGATTCTGGTTTCCCCTCCAATACCCATCATCAGATTGAATCATTGAGGAGGTGTGTGCGCGTGTGCGCGTGTGCGTGTGTGTGTGTGTATGTGTGTGTGTAAGTGTGCGCAGTATGGCAGGATGATCTCATTCACCAAGGTCTCCCTCTGCTAGTTTGCGGGGGAACAAAAATAATCCTGCAAAAAGTGACGCTCATGCACACAACCTGCCTCTGACTCCGAGGCCAGGCGAATAGGCTCAGAGCAGCTGAACCGCGTTACCACGCACGCACGCACGCACGCACGCACACACACACACACAGGCTCAGCCTGGCTACTTGCCTATGCATCCTCCAGGATGTGGGATGCATAGTGAAGCAATTTGTCTAATGTTTCCTGCATCAACTTTTTTCTCTTATCTGTCCACCTACTTGTATTTATTTTTTTTTCTAACTTCTCTTTCACCCTGCCTTTATCCCTCTCCCTTTTCATTCTCAATTACCACACGTTCACGTTCTCTGCCCCCCGCCCCACCGCCACCACCACCACCACCCTACCACTCCCCCGGGCTAGGAGACACCATAGAGGGGGCCTGCTGAAGACAAGGCCCATTGACAGGCTAGAGTGGCAGTAACTTATTGTCCATTGATGGAGTGTGACAAATCATGTGGGAACGCAGGGGTGCGTAGCAGTGTGAGCTGGGGTGTTGAGTGTGTGAGCGTGCTTGCATGTGCGCCTGCATCTCAACAGTATGTGTGTGCATGCCCGCATGTGTTTGCGCCTCTCTCTGTGTCTGTGTGTTGGTGTGTGTGTTTGTGCGTAACGTCTTAGTGTGGGGTAGGCGGGCATAGCCGGGACCCTTCACAGCTCATTTAGCCCAAATGGGGCCACCTGGGTGGTGAAGGAGCTCAGCAGGGCGGCCCTGGCACTCTGGAGCCCTGCTGACAGCCCCCAAATATAGGGGCTCCATCGACCTATTAATCACCACAGCCACACTGACAAATCACCACAACTATGACCTAATGAGAGGGGGAGAGAGGAATCAGGGAAAGGAAAGAGGCAAAGACATAATGAAGGAGGTGGAGAGGGCACAAGGAGTATATAGATGGAAGTGGAGGGTCTGTAAGGATGGAGGCTAAGAAGTGACAGAAGTAGCAGAGGCTTAATGAAAAGGAAATGGAAGAAGCAGTAGCCTGACATTGCGACCGGCCGTGCAGACCATGCGGGCAAGCCATGAGGTAGTAAGAGGAGAATGCTAACACAGTTGTCATCCGTAGCCGATCCCGGGCTCCTCAGTCCCACTCACAACAAGCCAATTGATTTGTTATGAAAGCACATTGCCAAAATCTATCAGTGGATTAGCGAGCACACACTCGCACCCCCACCACCAATTCCGCAAAGTAAATTAGCCTACAAAAGCGTTCTAGATCCCTTTTGCAGATGCTTCAGAGCAAATTAGAAGTAAGGAGACGTTTGAGTTTGAAAGCAAGCAACATTGATGTATGTCTCCTTCTCTGGTTCCCACCCTGAGGTGAGCTAGCATCTAATCTCTCCACTACCAATCTCAGGTCCAAATCACATTAGCTGGGATCAGAGGTGAAACTAGAGCTTTTCAACAGCAGCCTGTTCTCACTAATGAACCCCCATGGCCATCCACTGCATATTACAGCCACACTGAGTGAGGGGGAGAAAGTTTTGCAATAATCATTATGTAACTGCACAATGCCTTGGTTTCCCTTGCCCTGACATTTCAAAAGCTCGATCGCAATATCTTTATGGTTTTCTTTGGGGAATATGTTTGGAGTGGCTGTGCTGTATATGATTGATGGTTTTCTGAGGCTAAGCAATCTTGTAATTATGTAGTGGTGTCCATCTGAAGCTGAGCTATTAGTTTATTTTCAATGAATTCTGTGTTTTAAACCCGGGCCGACTTGGCTAACATTGATCGTGTTGCCAGCTGTTAAGTCTCTCCATTAAAGGATTATAGCACCACGAAGACCAAACGCACAAATGCATGCACACTTCACCGACTGCTTGCTCATCAAGGAGACGTTACCCAATTTTCTGCGGCCAATTAATATGCAGCATGCCACTGAAAGCTAGAGTGAATATTCAAAAGCAGCACCTTGCTATTGACTTGTATCTGTCGGCTGTGCTGTCCAGCCATGGGGATCTATGTGATATACTAAGCCCCAGCCTGTCTGCTCAATCGACTGGCCCAGGATGGAGGGCCCATAGAGAGGATGCACAAGTGCATGCTCCTCCCATCCATTACCTGGTTATGGTAACGCTGCAACAGCCGCTAACTCTTGAGTCTGTGAAACAAAGGCCACATACGCATCCTGTTAAGTATGCGTGCAGCATCTTGTCCTAATTCACACTGACTTTGGCTCAATGATGGAGATGTTACAGATTGTATGTCTATGTGTGTGTGCGTGCGTGCGTGCGTGCGTGCGTGCGTGCGTGGATTCGTCGCCACCTTATATCACTTTTGGCCATTTATGTGCCCAAAAGTGAGGATAGTATACTTTATCCATAATTAAATAATGAAGGACTCTTCAAAGAATTGTACAAAGTCTTTTAAGTTTTGAAAATGCTCATTTATGTTTTCAAGATAAGGAATATGCATGGATTTGAAAAACTGAAATTGCAAAATGTTTCATTTTTTCAAATTAAAATACTGCTTCATGTACACACTCATATAAGCCAAACATCTTTGATTATTTGTCGTCATATTTATTTCCCGTCCTCGGACATTCAAATGAGCTGCGTTCAGTTTTAATGATCAAAACATACAGTCAAAATTATTTTTGAACAGCTGGTAGAAAAAAAGTGACAGTAAAGACTGGCTTCTGTTGGTTTAAAATATTAAGCGTAAACCTTGTTTTTCCATTTATGATAACAGTTTGGTGAAAACGTTGTCAAATGTGATACATTTTCAGATGTTGCCTCCATTTGCTCCTCAAAACTAGTTGTTTACTTGTTGCACTTATGAATATAAATGTCCATGAATCAAATTCCACTGATTGTAAGGAATTGAATGTTTGATAACGTGTAATGGCTGACAATTATGTTATCGCCGCCCTCAGCAGCTGCAGCTATACGTCACACAATGCTCTCTGAATGCAAAGTGATAGAAGTGGTGACTGTATGAATATGTACACTCCACTGTGATCAACTGTATATAAATTGCACTCGGCAGCGGATTGTGGGTCATGCTGCATGCGTGTAATGTTTGTCAGCATCTCCTTCTTTCAGTGACACAAATTCTTGCATGTTTACTGCACTTGCAATCATTTGTTTCTAAATTAAATCAATCTTAGTATATATGATTTTTATTCTTCATGATATACGATTAAGTTTTGTTTTTGTTTTATTTAAAGTTCTGCCTCGCTGTCTTAACGGCTCTTTGATTTAATCTAAGAGGAAATTCTCATTGAGTTGTGGGTAAGACCAGGAGCGGGATGGCAACTTTTTAACTATTGTCTCTCAACACGGAGAAAGTGACTGATGAGATCTGACATTTAGTGTTGATGACGGCGGCTCCGGCTAGTAAAGTAGCACATTATAGCCTCATCTCTGTTTATGACCCACCTATTCCTAGTGCATTAATGCCACTAATGCACTTAGTTCCTCCTGCCACAAAGGAAGTGCTGGCGTGTGTGGTACAACAGAAAAACAGGTACAGCATCTTTACATCACAAGTATAAAGATTTTGAATAAAGACCCGTCTTAAGGCTCTAGTCAGCCAGCTGAGCATACATTTGTCATTTTTTTGGTGCATTTTTTTTTATGCGCTGTGTGATGATGTTAAGTTGTTCTTTTCAGCGTCTGTGTCGTGGTTTTAAGACAGTGCCAGAGGCTTTTGGATTTTGTTTGCTTGCGCACATGTGTGTGTGTGTGTGTGTGTGTCAGCGTCGAGCTCGACACTCATCGGGGTGGTTTTCCTCTGAACACGACGCTCCCCTGTACTT
>CAAKHG010000063.1:2235-13005 GCA_901007715.1 Dactylopterus volitans
GCCCAGCGTGTGTCCAGTGCCAAGAGGATCAATCTGAAATTCAGTATGAACAAACTCCAGAGGAAAGAATCTCGGGAGAGAGAAGAGATGGGGAAAGTGTGTGTGTGTGTGTGTGCGTGCGCGCGTGTATGTGTGTGTGTGTGTGTGTGTGTGTGCGCGCACATGCCTGAGTGGTTTATTTATATGGATTTATTCGGTATAATGTCTCTCCGTACATGAATCTACGTTGCACGGCAAAATCTGAATAAGCATGTGTGCATGTCTGTGTGTGTGTGTGCGCGTGTGTGCGCGCGTGTGTGTGTGTGTGAGCGAGTGCGCTTGTTTGTGTGTGTTGAGTTAGCGGAGGAATGCAATTTTGATTGAGCACAGGCTGCTCGTAAATCTGGCCTTTAACTGTACACAGGCACACATCAGCGACCCTGACCCCATGACTGTCAACCCCCCCACCCCAACTCACCCCGCCGTCAGGCCGACGCATGGCTCCGTCCACTTCCCCTTACGTCAGCCCGCTGATGTGTGTGTGCATTTGCCTGTCGCACTCTCAGCAGGTGTGTGTATGTTTAGTCTCACGATACAAGGCAAAATTGCCACCAGGTAGAGTAAAACAGAGAATTATTTAAAAAAAAAAAAGAAAAAAAAGAAGCTGTATCGCGAACACACGGGGCCCCTGAATTTTTCTCCGATGAGTCTCTCCCATCAATAATGAGCCTTCAGATCCACCACCAGCACGCAAGACAGAGGACAGATGGGAAGAAGCGTGAAAAATGAGACAGCATTTTCCTACAATAATATACAGAACAAGGCAATCACAGTCGTCACATGTGCCGGCTACTGTGTCAAAGAAATTTGGCCACGCCGGATGATGGATCAACTAAATGTGGATTTATTTACGGTCCTCAGACCCGTTTGTCTGCAGCCGGCTTGCAGTCGCGTTGCACAGCCCGCCATGTTTATCCTATTTAATCATTCCTGACGGGGACACGAGCATCGGCGTAAAAGTCATTTGGCCTCTAAAACAACACGAGAGGGTGTTGCTCATGCAGGTGACCTCAGCGGAGCAGCTCAGCGAGTGTAACATCCGCGCCGGTTTCAGACCCCGCTGAGGGATGCGGTCATGAGCTTTGGAAAAAGCCTGTAAGTGAACCTTGATTTTTATGATGCATTCATGCAACGTGGACATAATAAAATGAACAATTTAGCTCATTCAGACTTGGGAGCAGTGATGGATGGCCTCGCAGCCATATCATTTGAATAGATTTTTTTATGCCTTCACAGCTGGTTGTTAACAAGTGAAGCCGCATATAAACAAAGAGATTGCTCAAATTTGTCAAAGCAATTCACTTAATTTTCATTTTTATTCATCACAACTGCCAAGGAGGTTTGCAGCTATTTGAAAGTGGTCTCTCTGGAGGCTCGTTCTTTTTTACTAAGTAGGAAATATTATAGCTCTAAAAAGTTCCAGAATCCTTTGACTCGCAATGAAAACACTGACTTTGCAGCTCATAATTATTATCTTGTCACAAAGACTTCCTACAGGGTCAGACAAGGCGCCACAGGGGAGCTGAAATCCAACACAACTTCCAGAGATGTATATTACATCACTTGGAACATGACATATGAAGTCGGTGTCCCATCCAGAGGATTATTAACTCATGGTGATCATAAAGCATGAAACATAACAGCCCGACATGTCACTAATGATGTTTAATTTTATGTGATGCAGACAAGGGTTTCTTCAGACTGAATAGATACCGCTGATATGAAATATCTCCACGTCTCGTTTGCAGGGGGGATGTTTCGATTCGTGACAAAAAGGCACCACGGTCGCCACGGTTTCAGCCTCTTTCCCAAAATCGGGCCGCGAGTCTGGTCCATTCTGATCAGAGGCGTGTTGTAACAATGCTAATTGGTGTTGCAGCGGAAACGACAAACGTCCCATTAGGACCTGAAACGTAACGTCTTTTAAGTTGTGGATGTTTCATCTCTGCTGAAGGCCTCTTTCAAGTGGTGGGAGCATTGTAGGGCAACCTTTTTTTGGCAACGTAGCCAGTTTTTCCGAGCCCAGACCAGAGGGATTTACTTGCACATGGTTTTCCCACAATACCAAATTCTGTTTAAGTGCTTGTCTGAAAACCTCAAATGGAGGTGCATGTTGGGAAAGATGAAATCCTAGTTCTCTCAGATGGAGGCGGCGCAACACCCACAAACGCTGGGTCACTAGTTTACCCAAACGCAGTCTGGAGTGTAACATGTTGAGTGTGTTACGAGACTCTCTTTGCCCACACACGCAACTTTGTACCCCAGTTCAACTCTACACTATGACCCCGTGCAGTGTTTGGGTTTCACCTATCTTTTTTTCCCCAGAACGTCGTGTTCGGCTCGCTCCGTTTTTGCAGATGGCAGCCACACAGCATAATGCCAGATCGGACTGTCCATCGGGTAAAAAGGAAAAAAAGAACGAGAACGAGGAAAAGTACGATCTGTTGTGAATAATGGAGCCCCCCCCAATGTTTGTGCACAAGTGTAACCTTTATGTGTGCCAAAATGTGTAGAAAGCCTCTCTCTTTCTCGCACACACACACACACACACACCATTACAAAGAGGCAGGTCACGGACGGACATTGTAGGGAACCCCTGTGTTGCTGTAATGCAATCCTCCCATGGAGAATGTTCTGGTTTCAGCCCAGCCCTGCGGAGTGTGCTTCGTCTGCCAGGTACACAGACGCAGCCCCGGTCCTTCAGGGCTCGCCTTGAAGTTACGCTATATGCCGACCATACTGTAGTTTCTCAATGCGATATTATACAACGGCGCGGCTGCGGATGTATGTCATTTTCTGCGAGTTTGCGCGGCTCGTACAAAGGAGCGGTTGTTCCCAGCCAGATAGGAGGATGCTTTCAGACATGTCAAAGCTCAATCAAAACAACAAGAGACTTTTTTTCGCGTCTGGCAGTCATCTCTGACCATGTGGCGGAACACAAAAGGGAACGGCTTGGAAGAGTTTGGGTTGATTTTTGCCAAGGCAAATTTTCTTTCTTCATCCCTTGATTCTTTTTTTTTTTTTTTTTTTACCCCCCGCCCCTGTACCTGCTTATTCCCCCTGAATGCGACCCCTTAGACACACTGCAGGTCCTCTCCCCTCGGGGCTGTTAACGTTCTGAGTGTTTTTGATGCTGGTGGATGATGTGGCTTGATGAGCGTCAAACGTTCAGACTTGGCTTGAGGATGATGATTGCTTCTGACAGGTGATGAGGTTTTGCGGTTGAGAAAATTTAGAGGAGGTTTGGCTTACGGGGGTTCTCCAATTTGACTGATTTCAAGGTGTGTATGGGTGTATCCAAACCACATTGTCGTCTGGAAAGATGCTTTGATGAAGCCGACTACTCAGGATCAACAGGTTAACCTTACCAGCTGTAAACAGGCTTTTTGAGGGTGGTTTAGTTCTGTGTTTTTTCAAATCACACTGACAAGAATTTCTAATTCTATATTATTTTGGAAAGACAAAATTTTACTAAATCTGTCAATCAATCGTTTAATTATAACTAAAGTTATTTGATGAATTCAGCTTTATTTATTTTTTTAAATAGTAAGGCTGTGATTGTTATGCAAGGTTTGTTGCACATCATTACCGCAAAAGTGTTATTATGGTACCTATTGATACTTCTCAAGTCTGATCACCTAGAAGGTCAGAAGACAGAAAAGTAAAAACAAGTAAAAAAAGAGATATTGTTTTTTTTTTTCTCTATAATTTCATAAAGATGAGATGTCTTGCTGCTTGAATTATTAGTTTCTTCTTTTACTGGCAGTAAAAAAAAAAAGTGGGTGTTTTTGCGTGATAAGTACAAAATGCATCAAGTCTCAAGTGAGTTTCTGTCCAGTCTGGATAAGTTTGGATGTAGTCTGAGGAAAATTGCGTTGACTCCTTTGACTTGTTTCCTTTGAATTACTGAGAACAGGGTAAATATTTTGCGAGGTGTTCAATCTATTCCCTGAAAGTCTCCTTTTTTTATCCCGTGAGGCCCATTTTAACAGGGAGATGAAAGCGGGAGAAAAAACGGGCAACAGAGTGTGAGTGGGAGAGCTAATCGGGGTTAATTGGCGGCTGTTATTTTGACCCAAGGCAGAAAAGAGACAAACGAGGTGTGTGGAGACGAGGGAGAAAAAGCTATGAACTTAAAAAGGAAACTCTTAAAGGAAAATATGAATGTGGCGGAACGAGTTTGGGGAGAAAAAAAAAAATCGGTGAAGCAACAGGGGGCCCAAAGATGTGCCTACGCCTGTGGAAGAGCGAGAGTAACGGAAAGAAAACCATTGTGCAATACATATCTCACACCTGTTAAACAGCAGCATGTTTTGACGATAATTACAAGCATGACTCACATAGCATAGCTCCCGGGTGTCAGCATGGATGAGAGATAGAGAGAGAGAGAGAGAGAGAGAGAGAGACGAGAGAGGATGGGGAAGGATGGCGAGACAAATGTGTGTCGCACTGGAGTGAGGGGCAGAGGAAGTGCTCAGAGGGAGAGAGAGCGAGAGAGGTAGAGAGTAAAGGAGAGAGCGAGAGCGTCCAGGGAGCGCGCTCGGGACGCAGAGAGATGGACGAACATCAAGTTCCTCGACGTTGAAAACCACCTTTCAGCTCCAATTTTCTCTGTTTGAAACCAGAGTCGGGGGCACTAAAAGGTTTTCAGTGCACCCCACCCACTCACCCTTCCTCACAAACACACACCTACCAATACACGCACACGCACACACACACACACACACACTCCTATTGTATACACTCAACAGCAATGAGAATCTAATCCCCATATATAATTACGGGTACAAACATTCTCACAAACACTCACACGGTAACGTAAAACACCTACACAAACACCCCGAAAGCTAAACAAGACCTCTACAGCAAACAGCAAACTGATACAAACCCATTAATGTTTGTGATTGTAAAGAGAGCCACATGTCTTTGTGAGTGTGTGTGTGTGTGTGTGTGTGTGTGTGTGTGTGTATGTGTGTGTGTGTGTGTGTGTGTGTGTGTGTGTGTGTGTTTTTGTTTTGTTTTTTTGTTTTTTTGTAGGAGATTCCGGTCAGTAAGGAAACATGTGAGTGTGTGAGCGTGTGTGCTTGAGCGGCTGTTTGCCGGACAGACTGGTGCATCGACTGTTGGAGCCATTTGTCTGACTGTCTGAGGCTATTAAGTGAGGTTTTATTTGAAGCCAGCATAAACCTCTGACAGCCAGAAACCTCTAAAATTGGATTTGAAACGGAAAAAGCTTTATTGGCAGTGTTAGATGACTCTGACCTGGCAATATGTAAACAGATGAGGCCATCGCCATAGAGACTAAGAAATACACCAGAATATTGTAAAAAATCCTATAAACAGTGTGATGGTGCAGTGACTGGAGCAAAGCTTGGAAACTGTTGCCGGAGGTGATTTTTGTGCACTCAAATCATCAAATTCATTCAAACCCCCCATGCCAACATAAATAATCACAAAATGTCTGTGAAAATAATGGCTGTTATGATTGCAAATACCTCTGTAATTATCACTTGGACACCCAAGATGTGAGTGTCGTACTGTCTGAGTTTTAATCAGTCTTTATGTGTCCTCTCCACAGTCCATCAAAACCACCTTGTCTTGCTATTGGCCGCCGCCATGGCAACGGCACTGGATTCTTCCCACAGCCTGGCCAGTGAGAAGAGTTCAATAGAGAGCACGTACGAGCTGACCAAATACCTGGAGTATCAGCTCAAGGAAATCAAAGACGTATATGTGAGTCCGGTTTTGTGACATCATCCTGTGAGATTATTATGATCGCTTATGAATTTTATCAGGGCTGACACGGAGCATATGAATTCTCCCCGATGCTCATATTCTTACTGCGCCGTCAGTTTCACAATGAAACATATTGAGACAATAAGGCAAACACCTCATGAAACGTTACTCAGCTCTGAAGGAACTCAGTTAGAAACACTGCTACAAAGGGTTTCCCATTAAAGGAATAGTAAGAACATGGTGGGAAATATGCTGACAATTGTTTCCAAGGGTTAGAGGCTAAAATCTATACCAGGTGTGTTAAAGCTACAGGGAGGCAATTAGCTAACCACATTGACTAGAAACAGCAGAACCACTTAGCTTGCCTCTCTGTGAAGCTCAAAAACATGCCATTCAACACCTCAGAGTTTTTGCATGCTAAGCTAAGACAGTCACCCGCCAGCTCCAAAGCAGAGAACTAATTCAGAACTAGAAAGACGGTCTAGGTCCAAAACCGGGCAACCTGTGCAGCAGAGAGGCGCAACAATTCCGGACCACCGCGATGTTGCCACGACTGCGCTTAAATCACGCTCAGGCCGACGGCGATTCGTCAGAGGACGGAGCCGCGCTCGACGTGACTGATGCGGGCGTCTGAAAAGGACAGGAAGCGCAATCCGTTGTTCAAACAAAAGTCGGCTGCGTCATCTGGTGGACGAACGGGGAGCTCCGGGTTCAAATGACATAGAGGAAAGTTACCACCCCATCAAAGCCGGTTGAAAATGAGAAAAGTTTCCCTTTAGCAAGGTGATGTGGTTGATATATTTTCCTGATTGTATCATTTGCGAGAAAGTGAAGATGCATCTTTACCAAAACGTCGAAGCTGTTCTTGCTTGGCGTCGCATGTGTTCTTCATCTTTGTGAGGGTCTCAGGAAGATTCTCTCAGTTCTTGATTTTGAATGACAGCGTGCCACTCAAATGTCATTTTCCCTTTCTGTTGAAAAATCCTTTCTCAGCCAATATGCCAGCTGTTTTCTAACTTGGGTCTTATTCTCATAGTTTTGTCCACCGTCCTTGCTTGCACCACTAACACAGGTTTACCGGACTATCTGAGAATAAATCACTAACGTCACGAACGTCACCAATAAGACGTCTGATTTGGAAGGGCTGTCGGGACCATCAGATGTTGCAAAGCTACTCGGAAGTTTATCCGGCTTAAAGTTCAAACTTCTAGCTTCAACTTTGATCCCCTTGATGCAGTCGTGCACGCAGTTTTCCTGTGTCAGCCAGGGGCTCTCAGCTCTCTCACGATTGTAGCACGTGAATGGTTTCACTTGACTGTGGGTTTGCTCTTAACTGGTCTGAACTTCTCTTCACCTGTGTTTTGTGTGTGTCCAAATAGCATAACACATTGAGAACTAATAAGACTGGTGGGTCAATCTGTGTTTGTTAGCCTTTACACCGTTTCATTTGTGTCTATCTCCTCCAGTTGACCTACCTGGGCCCCCCATTCAATGAGAAGGACTTTTCCCCACCGCGGCCCAACAGCACAGCTCTTTCCCTGCCCAGTGCTGCCACCCGCCTGGAGTTGTGGCACGGCCTGGAAAACCAGGCACGGCTCGCCCTGAACCAGAAGGCCTACTCGGTCCTGCTGGCGGCGGTGAGGGAGCTGGCTCGCTCCACCCTCTGCCCCTCCCTCAAGATCTCACTGTTGCACTTCTGCACGGGCCTGGATGGTCTGCTGGGCTCCATATCCGCGCTGATGACCACCCTCGGCTACGCCCTTCCTCCGTCATCTGCAAACCTGCGAGGCGGTGCGAGCGCCGGCGAGCTGCAGTACCATGAGAGGAGGGCAGGGGGAGACCGACCAGCTCCACTGATGAGCCAGAGCCTTTACAAGTCCAGAGCCGGGACAAGGACGGAGCCCGGGCAGCGTAACAGCCAAAGAAGAAGAGGTGCACGGGTGGTCAGAGGGGAGGATATGGGCGGCCTCGCAGTGGACGCGGTAGAAAAAAAGAGAGGCAAAGCGGGGAGGAGAGCGGAGGCGGCCGCAGCTGGAGGAAGGAGTGGCGGATCGAGGGAGAAGGGAAGAGGAGACAGAGGGAGGAGAGGGAGGAGGGAAGAGCCCGAGAGCTGGAAATGGGCCCCGAATGAGGAAGAGAGAGCCGGCGATGAGGAGGAAGAGGAGAAGCTCGAGCGAGAGGGAGGGACGGAGAGATGGGGGAGGAGGAGGCGGCTGATGAGCATCAGCGAGGACGGAAAGGAGGGCGAGGCCACGGTCAGTGTGTCAAATGTGGGCACGCCGAGCTTCACCTCCCCGCGGCAGCCGACCATCCAGACCAACGACAACGACAACAACAACGACAACAACAACAACAACAACAACAACAACAACAACAACCAGTACAGCTACAACCTCAACTTACACCACACAGACACGCTAAGAAAGGAGGATGGAGTGATTGTAGACGGAGGAAGGGGGATTTTAGCGGGGGAGGGCAGGCAAGCGGACATGGCGGTCACTTCCTCCTTCTCCTCCAGCTCCTTCTCCACCGCCCATCATAAGCGCCGGCCTCCTCGCTCGCTGCTTCCGCCCACACTCCAGCCCCCTCCATCCACCCTCTCCCTCCTCTACCAGTTCGGAGCAGGTGGGGAGCACACCCTCCTCCCCCAGCCCATCCCTCTGTCTTTACAGAGGGGCACCTCGCCGATCTCCCCTCCCTTGACTCCATTCCTCTCCTCTGCCTCCTCCTCCTCCTCCCCGTCTTTGCTCCTTTCAGTGCAACCGACTATGAACGACTTTGCCAGAAAGGTGGAGGGGTTCTGGATACTGCGAGAGCTGCAGACCTGGCTGTGGCGGTCGGCGAAGGACTTTAACCGCCTCAAGAAGAGACTGAGAGGCTGAGACGACGAGACGCACACAGACGCACACACACACACACACACCCACACACACACGTGCGCTCAAATGGGCAGTGTATATTGAGGATCTATTATTTGCACACAATCAAGATTGGAAGACAAACGCATTAACAGACACATACATGCAAAGGAATATAAACACGTTCATTCATATCCTACTGGAATAAGTGAATGAATGATGATTTGGCAGGTCACCAGATGCTCTAATGGAATATAACACACACAAAGCCAACACATTACCAGTGCTGTCACTCGCCTAATGCACATAGCAGCTCATTGAGAGAGACACACTGAGACTGGGCTGAATTACCGGACTTCACGGCTCATAGATCAACAGAAATACCACTGTAGGTGGTTAGACACTCACACACACACGCGCGCGCGCGCACACACACAAACACACCCCCACGCACGCGCACCCACGATCCGAGTGAGTGACAGTCGGCGAAACGGACAGTGCGGCCATTGAGTGAAAAACTGATTCAGTGACCCAAGATGTGTGAATCAGCAAACATTCATTTTCTCTGAAGGAAGAAGGGACATTTTCTGAATGGGGGCGAGACAAAAGGAGTGTGAACAAGATGAGGAAATAGCCAGAGGGATGAAGAGGGCACAGAGGAGGAGAGGAAGAGGCAGAAAAGGAGAGGAAGACGGGGCGAGACATGACTCAGTGGATGAGCACTGGAAAGAACGGGGAGAGGGGTATTGCTGAGTAATCAGAAGTAAGCTGGTCACAGTTACTGTAACTCTACAACAGCGCTACACATACTGTCTAGACACACACACACACACGGGCGCGCGTGCACGCACACACACTTGGCATGGAATCCGGTGCCTTACCATTCTGATTCAGTGGTCAGTGGTTTTTCTATGATGTCACAACGCAGCGAGAGGCGTCTAACACAGTCCTAACACATTGTAGAACCAAATCAATATCTCTGACCCCCAGCTCCAGCTTTTAACGGGAAAAGTTAGCCGGTCACATCTGCCCCTATCACATCTGTTCGTTAAATGTGAAGCCAGCGGTTAGCTTGAAGACTAGAAACAGAGGGAAAGCAGCTCTCTACTTATTATTTCATATAAATGTTATGTCTGCCAAATCTGAAGTATGAAATTGAGTTGTGGTCCCGGAGGCTGGTTGGAAGTCACTGAGTTCCCCAGTTCATAACTGTGACTTGTTGATTTTACACTAATCTGTAGATTTGGCCATTAACTCCCTCCAACTGACATTTTTACATTTCCAAGCGAGTTCATTTTCCTGCCGCTTCCCGGGCCTAAATCAGCTTCGCGGCCACACATCTGCATAAAGGGTTTACGCTGCGCTCTTAACCGTGAGCCGCCGAACGCCGACACAGTCACCGCCAAGGATGAAGGACGATCATGCAGGACACAGTCCGACCTGTCAAGGGGAGAAATCCGGGCACTTAACTATAAATCAAAACCAGGATCAAGGACGGAGCTGTTGCATTTCCTCGACAACAAAACCCGTCCAGTCTGTCTGCTCAGCTCAGCCTCGCCTGTCCACAGACGAACACACACACAAAAAAAAAAAAACGGCGATGTTGATCTTTTCATGTCGTTCTCAGCGTGAGAGCGAATATATCTACCAAAACTTTCAACACTACAAAAATGACACAATTTTCTACAAGTTTTTTCCTGCCTTTAAACATAAAATCAGAGGGGTGTATTTTTTCTCTCTCTTCCAGTTTCGTAACTCTGAATCTATTTTTATGTCAGCGTGCCTTGAATGATGTGGCTAAAAGTTATTAATCATATCTCTATATAATATTTATTGAAGAAGATGTTAATTTATTTTTCTCCAGTGTGGAAATACTGTGTCCTAACTCAACAGAGAATAAATCCTAGCTTTTGTACAGAGTGTGGTGTTATGATTCATTTTGGAGTGCCGCTGGGAGACGAAGAAAAAAAAAAAGAAGGCATATGGGATTTGTGTTTGCAATGGTTTTACTTTTATAGGGACGGTTTCAGGTGATTGGCACAATGGGAGAGGAGTTTGGGGTCAGGGTATTTTCTGGAAGACAAAGGCCGGCTCACATTCGTGACAAAAAAAAAAAAAAAAAAAAAAAAAAAGGCAG
>CAAKHG010000069.1:1639-21183 GCA_901007715.1 Dactylopterus volitans
AACTTCTCATACTACAACCGCATTTTAAAACAACAACAGCAGCAATAATAATAATAATAATAATAATAATAATAATAATGATAATAATAATGATAATAATAATAGTAAACACAAACATAAATAGGGCTATAATTCACTTGTGTTTTTCTGCTGTAAAAACATGCCCACAAAATGATTTTTGACTTTTTTTTAGCCTGTTATACAAGTATCTCTCAATGAGATTATTTTCAGTACTTAAATTGCCCAACAAAAACATTTTTGTGAAACATGTAAATGTAAAAGCACTTGCAAATAAATAAAATATAGAAATAAAAAATGAATACAAACATAAGTAGGGCTATATTTCACTTCTTGTGTTTTTCATACAGTATACAGCAACATTTACTTCTGACCTTACAGTGGGCTGGAACATGAGTCTGAACAAGGGCATCTTTAACAAAACTGGCCTCAGGAAAAGCCTTCCCATACAGTGGGCCTCATCTTCTTAAGATTAATGATACGTAAAGCACCTGTTCTGGAAAACAGAGGCGATTATTTCTCCAATACCCAAGTACAGTCTCACCTCTGGGAATGAGGGTCTCTGCCAAGAAAATATCCAGTTGTTGCGATACAGTTGTACTTGGCCTTTCTGGTCCGTTTTCCTCTAGAATCTCCTCAAAAATGTCATGCAGAGAGGGCCATGCTCCCTCCGGTCATGGCCTCTTGCGTTGTGAGTGATCACCGGCAGCAGGCATCAGGTGCACGTCAAGTATTGCTTGTGCACGCTGTTTAACATCCTTATCAAAGTGATCCTTGTATCAGGGATCCAGTGAGAATGCTATGCAGAACATGGGATCAGACTCGATTTGATCGAAGCGTTTGTTAACAGCCTCATATAGTGAAGTAGTGGTTGTTTTAACACCATAGTCTGTGTCAGCGTCCTTGCTCAAAAGACGTTCCAGGGCTCTCACAGAGGGGATGACATCAGCAGCTGACGCCTCTAATGAGCTGATTTCTCTTGTAAGTTATTCAAACAGGGAGAGAAGTGTTGTAAAGTTTTCAATTAATTGTCACTGGTGTGTACTAATGGTGGCCGGAAGGTCAAAAACTGCAGCATATATAGCAAGAGCGTTTTTGTTCCAGCAAGCTCTCAAGCATATAGAAGGTACTATCACAGCCGTTGATATGTCCTATGCCTTTTTGGTTTCATCCCCAACTGGAGCTGAACAGCTTGTGCGAATAGGCGAGGGGTGAGTGTTTAAAGTGGCCCATAATTCTTCAGCCTATTGCCACTACATCTGAGATGCTGCGCTGGCTAAAAACACAGTTGTGGACAGCCAGTTGCAGAGTGTGTGCTATGCAGCCAAAACTGGCCAAACCACTGCCCGTCATTGCTTTTGTCATATTCCTGGCGTTATCTCTCACCACAACATTCACTTTTGTTTTGTCAATTTTCCAGGTCTGAAACATTTTCTCAAATGCGTGTTAGATGGCAGCTGCGGAGTGTGTGTCTGTGAACTCCTGGGAGTGTAACAGTGCTTTTATCAGGTTAAAGTCTTTGTAGATCCATTGAGCCGTGAGGTCAGCATGCTCACAAGGCCGACATCTGGACTCCACATATCAATGGTAAAACTGATGGCAGAAGCAACTTCTTCCTGGTGGCGCTTGGTGTCCTTGAATTTTAATGCTTTCAGTTTGATGAAGAGTGGGTTTGTTGGCTCTCTGTAGGTGCTTTTATTCACAATTGTTGTTGCTCTTTTTTGAAGTTTGAAAATTGTTTCCAGTTGTTTGATATGTGTTCCCCAACATTTCCACACATAGGCAATGTATGGGAGTATGAAGGAACAGTACAAGATGTGTGGTGATGACTGGTTTAGCAGATATTTGACTTTATGTAATATTGCAATTGACTTAGTAGGGGTGTAACGGTTCACCATACCTGCAGTTCAGTTCAACTTTTGATTTTTAAGTTGCGGATTGGTTCAAACTTCGGTTCGGTTTTGACATTTAGCAGTCACTTGAATCCATGGTTTTCAACAACAGAAAAGGGATGCATGTCCAAAGCCATGAAAACCCCAGTAGCATTGGTAATTTGCTTTTGCTCGCTCTGATTTCGGACCAAGTTTCATTTTTAAGGCTTCGTGAAGATCTGGCTGCTGTTGTGGGGTTGTCGCTGCTGCGCCGGGTTGAGTGAGATCTCTGTCAGCATGATATCTCTTCATATGCGCTAGCATGTCTGAGGTGTTACCCCTTGCTCCCACAGACAGTTTCGCTGAACACAAACGACAAATAACTTGCATCTTGATAACAACACGACCACCAGCCTCTGTAGTCTCAACTGGAAATCCAAAATGCCTCCATACAGACGACCGAAGAGCTGCTGGAGGGTCTGCTAATTCAGGTTTGTCCGCCATCAACACATGTGAGGGGTTATGCTGCATTCAAGCTCCTCGTAATTTTCACTTGTGCGACCAAACCGCGGTTCAAGATGAGAAAACGAGTCACTAAACCGAACTTCTCTAAACCACGGTTTAGCGGTTCGGTTCAAAACCGTTACACCCCTATACTTAGATATTTTTGCTTCACTGTATACTGTATATGTGGCTTCCAGGATAATTTTCGGTCAATTGTAACTAGAAATTTTATTTCATTCACCCTCTCTACTTCTCTGTCATTTATAATAAGTTTCTTATGTAAGTTTTTTGACCAATTTCGAAATATTAGGAATTTCGTTTTGCTTCGATTTAGCGGGAGTTTATTTGAATCAAATCAGCTCTTCAGTTTCTTTAAGTGCATATTCACACCAGGAAAGTCCTTTAGTTCACTTTCTTTGGTCTGGACTAAAATACAATGTTTCTTTTTTGGTTTGGTGCAGTTCCTTTTCACATTGCAATTTTCACAAGAGACCCAGTATTTGTCGACAAACCCACATGTGTGCAAAGACCGTTGACCTTTATTGCAAAATCTGGCACCAATCAACCACTAGATGGTGCTATTTACATGAATCTTGACACAGTTGTTTTTCAGAATCATAATCAGAAATACTTGATTAATCCTGGAGCAAATTGTTTGTTTGAATTGAATGTTGTATGTAAATTGTAATTGTTTACCATACCCCACCAAGTCTGTGTGCAAAATGTAATGCCAATCCACCACTAGATGACTTACTGTTAAAAATTTAGCTAAATATGTTTTCTCAAACTGTTTTTAGTTATTAAGTGCAATCATGTGCAAAAAATAAGCAAAAAATGTGTAAAAAAACTGTTTCAACCAGTTTGTTTGTTGTTGTTGTTTTTGGAGAGGGGGTGTTAGAATATGTGTACAATATTAAAAGAGAGTTTACAAAAAACACAAGTTTTATTCATCTTTAAGCTGTAAAACAAAAGGTACATTTCTTACAAATAGAAGATGTAACCTGAGAAAAATTAGTTTGCTTAATGAGCATCTTTGGAGCATCTATCTAAAAATGTAGAAATATGTGACCATTTTACCAAAATTAAATTTATGAAACTTAAACCATTGTACACAAACCAACCAATACTGTCAAAGAACAATGATACTGACAGGGTTTTGTTGAATTAAAGCTGCAGTAGCTCATTGTAAAATAAAAGTCATGGCTACATAACAGAAGCTGTTTTGAACTGATGCTAAGATCCACCAAATAGTTGACTAACCATTCAAAAACATCCTGCTGTTCCTATTGGGAAGCTTTTCATCCTGGGCCGGATCCTGGAATTAAAACTGAACAGTTTATTAAAAAGTAAAGTAAAAGCAAAACACTTCTGAACCAGCCCATGTTTTGCTACACTTGCGCCATAAAAATTAGAGCATGTCTGTTGAATTCCATGGCCGAATCCGCTTCTTGAAGGGGCATGGCCTGCTACAGTTCATTTCATAACAGCTTGCTCAAAAAAGTGCTGAAAGAGAGGAGCATATAGTCATGCTAGTTTTAATAAGAGACATTTTTTAAGAAAGACACCTAAAAGACATATCTTGGGGACCAGAGAGACCTATGTAGAATTGTTGAAAGACAGTATAACATGGAATATTTAATCTTTAGTGCAGAGGTTATTTATGCTTCATTAGAGTTATTTCAGCATTTTTGCAGAGCTTGTGCAGTTTGCAGCATTGCTTCAGTAATTCAACATTTCAGCATTCACACAATTTTGCAGGAAATGCTATTTTTATTAGTTTTATGTTGTCTTTCTTTCTAATGTCACATACTGACACAAGTTTTCCTGATAATTGCCATCCTCTGGTATGCATATTTTATCCTTACAAGCTTTCTTTGTACTCAAGCAGTTAAAAAGGAAAAAAAAACCTTTAACGTCCTCTAAGAGGCAATTGGATTTGCAAAACAGAACTTCATGAACACATCTAGAAAACAACTAATAAACAATAATCAGAAATAATCAAGAATATCTGTAGCAGCATAATTATGTCATAAAGTAAAACGAATTAAAATTGCTAACTGTACTCCAGTAAATGCAATAGTATAATGCACATCCCCTATGTGTCCTTGTTATTTCATATGCCCCAGTCAACGTCTTTCTCAAAGCTCAACATCAGAATCAGAATCAGTTTTATTGTCCAAGTCTGTAGGATACAGAACGAGGAATTTGACTGGGTTGCATCTGCTCTCATACAACAAAACAAGGATGACTAGTAACAACAACAACAACAACAACAACAACACAGATAAAATACAACAAGCGATACCACTAATACGCAGCGAAATACAATAAAAGTACAGTGAATGGAAGCAATACAACGGCAGTGCTACTGACAGTAAGGGCTATATACAGTAGGACATTGAGTGGGAGTGTATTGTGCAAATAGTGCAAGCGCAGCTGTGCAGTGCAGGCTAACAGTGCAATGGATTATTATAAGTTGCATATATGACGAAGATAGTCGTGTTTATGAGGTAGTGAAACTGTTAGCAGAGTGACCACCTAGGGGAAGAAACTGTTCTTGTGGCAGCTGATTTTGGCAAACAGTGCTCTGTATCGCCTGCCAGGTGGGAGGAGTTTGAACAGTTTGTGTCTGGGATGTGAGATTTTGCTGCCTGTTTCCTGACCATGGACCAGTACAGGTCCTGGATTATAGGAGGAAGGTTGGCGCCGATTATCCTCTCTGCAGCCCTGATTGTCCGCTGCAGTCTGACCATGTCCCACTTGGTGGCTGATCCAAACAAGACGGTGATGGAAGTGCAGAGTACAGACTGGATGATGGCAGTGTAGAAGGTGATCGGCAGCTGCTTAGGCAGGTTGAACTTCCAGGAACTGGAAGGAATTCACTGTGGACACTGTGCTGTTCAGGATGGTGAGTGGGGGGAGTGTGGGGGGGCTGCTCCTAAAGTTCACTGTCATCTCCACTGTTTTGGGCGGGTTTAGATCAAGATTGTTCTGACTATACCAGAACACCAGCTGTTCCACCTTTTATATGTAGGCAGACTCGTCACCGTCCTGGATCAGACCAATGATAGTAGTGTGTCCACAAACTTCAAGAGTTTCAGAGAAGGGAGAAGAGCAGTGGAGAGAGGACACAGTGCTGCAGGGCACTGACACTGGTGGTCCGGGTCTTGGATGTGATGCTCCCCAGCCTCACCTGCTGCTTCTTCTTAGTTAGGAAGCTGGTGATCCACTGACAGGTGGAGGCAGGCACACTGAGCAGGGCGACCTTCTGGTGGAGGGTTTCCGGGACAATTGTGTTGAACGCTGGGCTGAAGTCCACAAACAGGATCCGTGCGTACATCCCTGGAGTGTCAAGGTGGTGCAGGATGTAGTGCAGTCCCATATTGACCACATCATCCCGACCTGGTTGCTCTGTAAGCAAAATTCAGGGGGTTCAGCAGGGCCTTATGTCTTTCAGATGGCTCAACACCAGTCTCTCAAAGGATTTCATGACCACAGACGTCAGGGCGACGTGCCTGCAGTCACTCAGTCCTGTGATGAGGGGCTTCTTGGGGACTGGAATTATGGTGGAGAGTTTGAAGCAAGAGGGGGGACTACACACAGTTCTAGAGACTGGTTGGAGATCGGTGTCAGCTGATCAGCACAGACTCTCAGGCAGGAGGGGGGACACACCATCGGGTCCTGGTGCCTTCCTGGTCTTCTGCTTCCAGAACAGCTTGCACACCACCTCCTCTCTGATCTCCAGTGGCCGTGCCGGTGTGGGTGTTCGAGGGAGGGGGTGGGAAGGTGCTGCAGGTGGACCCAATGTTCCAGGGAGAGTGCTTTTCAAACCTGCAGTAGAAGGAGTTGAGGTTGTTGGCCAGTCTGGGGTTCTCCACAGAGTGAGGGGATCCTGTAGTTGGTGATGTTCTGCAGGCCTTTGCAAGCTGCAGCAGAATCATTTGTTGAGAGAGAGCTCTTCAGCCTCACGCCGTAGTCTCTTTTAGTTGCTCTGATCTCTCTGTTCAACTCGTTCCTGGCCTGCTTGAACAGAGCATGGTCCCCACTGCTACAGGCCTCCTCCTTGGCCTGACGAGGTCTCCTCAGGTTAGGAGTGAACCAAGGTTTGCTGTTGCTGAAAGTGCAGAAGGTTTTGGTCTTCACACATACGTCCTTACAAAAGCTGACGTAGGATGTCACAGTGTGGGCAGGTTCATTGAGGTCTGTAGCAGCGGCCTCAAAAACACTCAGTGCAGTCAAAACAGGCCTGTTATTCCTGCTTCGACGACTGTCCATTTCTTCACTGTTCTAACCACAGACTTAGAAGTTTTTAATTTTTGCCCATAGGTTCGGATCAGATGTAGCTTACAGTGATCAGAGAGTCCTAGAACTGCCCGGGGAACAGCGCGATATGTGTCCTTGATTACTGTATAGCAGTGGTCCAGTGTGTTTGTTTCCCTAGTGGGACACTTAATGTGCTGTCTGTATTTTGGCAGTTCATGGGAGAGTTTGGCATTGTCAAAATCCCCTAGAACGATGAGTCAGGGTATTTTTTCTCTACATCCGTTATTTGGTCGGCTGGCTGTTGCGTCGCTTCTGCAACGCATCCTTGGGGTGGAATGTAAACACTGACTATAACAAATGAGGAGAACTCCCGCAGAGAGAAGAACAGTCTATAGTTAATAAAATGTGTCTACAGGTGATGACTACACGACTTTCCCAGCACTCTGGCATCCATACACCAGCCTTTGTTTATGTAGAAACATATTCCACCTCCTTTTGTTTTACCCGAGAGCACTGCAACAATATACGACAAAAACATACAAAAACATGCAGAATAACAGAGAGCGGAGCACCGAGGCTGCCATCTGCGACGCCATGTTTGAGGCTGCCCTCTCATGTTCAGCTGCGTTATCGCCATTAGAACAAATTAGTTTTTAACTCGATTGGTTCTGATCCTGGGATATCTTTACCTCCGACCAGAAGGAAGAGGTTGGAACTCCCTGGACAGTAGGTGGGATGTATCTCTACAGACCCTACCTGCCTTCTCTGCTAGCCTGGTCAGGTACGGGTGGTACAAGCCCGCCTGCTGTACCCCCATGATTTTCCCAGAGATCTTCACAATTTTTCTTAACTTATTTCTGTTGGCATTTTCAGAGTGTCCATACCAGCAGACAATACAAAAACACTTTTAGATCATTAACATATTTTGTGCTTGATGTTATGTTCACAATGTTGTTCTGTTATGTTTTTACAGTATTATGTGCCAAGAACCTTGCAAAGAAAGACTTTTTTCGTAAGTACCTTTTTTAATTGTGCTGATTATCATTTGCGTGGAAGATGTTTCATACTGATGTACTTCACTGGAGGTTGGTGGTGTGTATTACAGTTTGACGTTTCCATCATAGAGATTTGGCCAAATAGAAATAGAAACCTTTGTTCTGAAAGATACTTCCATCATCACATAGGCCATTTTGAACCTTTTTTGTAGTTAATTATAATCTTTTTGATTTAACTTTGTAGATGCAAAAAAATAATTTGATGTCTGTTCATACAGGCCTGCCAGATCCATTTGCCAAGGTTGTGGTGGATGGATCAGGTCAATGCCATTCAACAGACACAGTAAAGAGCACACTGGACCCCAAATGGAATCAACACTATGACCTGTGAGTTTCCTGCATAGCACTCACCATTTATCTTTTACAAACTGAGTTTTTTTTTTAAAGGTGATGGTAACATTAGAAATGTCATAGATCTTCTTTGGTATATCCAAATCGTACCTTCACTTTAAAATGGTAATTTACAAAAACAGTTGCTGCTTAAAAATATTGTCTTATAGTTAAGAGCACTTTTTATTTTACACTATGAGGTACTACAAATTTCTCATGTTTATTATGTGAAGAATCATTTTTATTGCCCTGGACATCCCGACTGCTCCAGTCGCTGCCAGGATATGTTGAAAGATTGATAATACTGTATGTCTGTTTTTTACAGCTACATTGGAAAGACAGACTCAATCACCATTAGTATATGGAATCACAAGAAGATCCATAAAAGACAGGGAGCAGGCTTCTTGGGCTGCATACGACTTCTTTCCAATGCCATCAGCAGACTAAAAGACACAGGATGTAAGAGTTTCTATCTGGCCTCCTGATTTTACATAAAAGTCCATAAATGCTCAAAGATGTTCAAAAATGTCCACTCTTTCCCTTAGCAATAAATGTTTTAATCTCTAATAATTTCTTTCCCCCCCCTCTTCTTTAAGACCAGCGCTTAGATCTATGTAAACTCAACCCTTCAGACAGTGACACAGTGCGAGGGCAGATTGTAGGTACGGCTTGAAACAAATATATTATTTGTACACCTTTGCTTTGCATGATTACCACATGAATATCCAACCATGTGTGTCAGTGTCACATACAAAAACTCACAGTCAAATTGCTTGACTTTTTGTCACTACTGTCGTCTCCAGTGAGCCTACAGACTCGGGACCGCATTGGCAGTGGAGGCCCTGTTGTTGATTGCAGAGGACTGTTGGAAAATGATGGGTGAGTGTGTCACCAGAAGTACACCTCCATGTCAAATAGTAGCATATAAAGCACATTTACATGTGTGGCCTGTGGGCCACATCGGGCCCACACTATAAAAAAATCAGACCCCTTGGATGACTTAGATTTTAGACAATTATTGGTCATTCACATTTTGCCAACAGATTGTTTCAACCCTTGAAAGCAACACAACCCATGACATTCATGCTGCAGCTTCTCTCTTATTCCAAGTCAGCTGCTCAAATTGGCAGTGGTCAGCCAACAACATACATACGCTGTCACTGAAAGTATGTCCAGTTTGAAATTATAACTCCGATGTAGTAGTTTGGGATCTAATGCAATTGCAGTTGGGCAGGTTAGTTAACCCATTTTTTTCCCCTGAGACTATGCAGATCCTTTACATGTTTGGCAGCAAACAAAAAATGTTTCAATAATCAAGCTTCTCAATTACTTCATCCTGGAGCGCAGAGGAGGAAACTTCTGTGTGCTTGAGCAGTCATGTAAGCAGTCATCTCATTTATGCATTTCTTACACACCATCTTTGCCTGGGTTAGGCAGGCATGATCTGTTCAACAAATCATTTCACAAGACACCCAATTTCACAATTGTTTTATTAAGAAGTAGCGATGCACTTTACACACATGGGAAAACATGAAAAATTAGTTATTAGGGAGTGCAGTGTTAGTGCATATGAGTGTTCAGGGTGGTTATAGCTCTGGGGAAAAAACTGTTCTCAAGTTTATTTGTGCGCAACTTGATGCACCTGTAGTGCCTTCCAGAGGGCAACAGGTCAAACATGGCATAACCTGGATGTGATGTGTCCTTCATGGTGTTTTGTGCTCTGCTGGGGCAACGGGAGGTGTAAATTTCTGACAGAGTGGGGACAGAGCACCCAACAATTTTCTGTGCTGCGTTAGTGACCTTCTGGGGCCTCTTCCGGTGCAGGTCCTATACCACACTGTAATGCAGTACGTTAGCAGGTTTCAATGCATGCATGGTAAAAGGTCCTCATCAGATTGGTGTTGATGTTGTTCTTCCTGAGGACCCTCAGGAACTGTAGTCTCTGCTGGGCCCTCTTGGTGACAGCTATGATGTTGCTGCTCCTAGAGAGGTCAGCAGAGATGAGGACACCCAAAAACCTGAAGATGTGGACACTCTACAAGCTCATCATTAATGTAGAGAAGGGCAGGTTCTTTTTTGTCTCTCCTGTGGTCCAGGATGATCTCTTTTGTTTTTGTGATGTTCAGTGCCAGAGTGTTTGCTGAACACCAAGCTGTTAATCTCTTCACTTCCTCTCTGTAGGCTCACTTGTCCCCCTCTGACATTAGTCCAACCACTTTGGTATATGACCGCAGCTGGTGCACCTTATATCACCTCAGTCTCAGCCGTCGAGCAGCTTCAATTTCCATCTTACTTCTGCGTAGTCTGGCAGTGTGTTCATTGAATTTTCAGCTGATTTGCTGAATGAACACAAGAATAGCCATAGATTCACTGGCAATGAACAGAACATCTCACCCACCACTGTCTTTACAAAAATAACAACAGCTGCTCCTCCTCTGCTACTTACACCTTACTGCCATCTACTGGACGCCATATATTCCCGGTATTGGTGGTACATATTTGAACAGACACTACCCAGTTATTTTCTTGGAAAGTGGGCATGTGTGAATGGCTAAAATCACTCATATACCCGGAAAAGTTTATCCAGGAATTTACAGGAAAGGTGCTTAAAAGTGCAGCCCTCATCTGGCCTGAGAATGTTTTATTATTATTTTGGTGCCCTTAGAAATGTAATTTAACACCTTGAATTCCGAGTAATTGTTAAAGTTACCTACTGTTAATTATTTATTAACATGTTGTTAATGTTTACATATGATGCTGTAATTTTTTGTGTATTGCTAGTAGAGCTGGGTATCGCCACTGACTCGATATTGATATTGATATTTTAGTTACAGTACCGATTTTGCTTTGGCAATGGAAGATATTCTCAAAGGACTAATGCTGTAAATTCAATTGTAAAAGTAACCCTCTAACCTGTTGTATAATTGAATATTAATATTTACATTAAGAACTAACAAATAGTTAAACAAATAGTCTGTACAACATTATGTACTTTTTATTTAAATATGACCGGTCAACAGTCATTCAAAACAAAAGTCACTTTTCCACAAACATACAGTACAACATTACGTTGTTAACAGTGTTTCATAGAAAGTAGAATGTTTTTAAATAAAATAAAAATTCAAATATTCAAGCATACAAGTGCATGTTCACAGTGTTTCATAGAAAGTAAAATAGAAATTCAAGTATATGAACATTTCTGTTCTTCTCAGTAGTACAAACAGACATCTGGCTTATGGTGCATGCATTTGTTTAAACTCAAATCACCTGCAGCTAACCAATGTAAACTATTCATTCACTCACTGTCTTCCGCTTATTCCGGCTATTCCGGGTCGCGGTTGTGCTGGAGCCGATCCCAGCTGTCGAATGGGCGAGCGACGGGGTACACCCTGGACGAGACGCCAGCTCATCGCAGGGCCACATGGAAGACATACAACCACTCACACTCTCACGCACACCTATGGGCAATTTAGAGTAGCCAGTTAACCTCAGCATGCTTTTGGAGGTGGGAGGAAGCCGGAGTACCCGGAGAGAACCCACGCAGACACGGGGAGAGCATGCGAACTCCACATAGAAAGACCCCTGCGACCTTCTTGCTATGAGGCAACGGTGCTAACCACCGCACCACCGTGTCGCCCCCAATGTAAACTATAATAGTAAAAAATGTAAACAGACTTTAGACCCAGACCACGCAAACCAGCCCACTCCCACATCTATGGACAGTAATTACAATAAGTAATACTGTAGCAGGGCTGCATGATTAATCATTATAAAATTGTGATCAATTCACAACTCTCTTCTTAAATGACAACAATTCTGCTGCATAAAAAAAACACTCCCACTTCCTTTGCCTCTCTCCTTACCCCTACATACCCTTTCCTTCTCCTCTCTCTCTACCCCTACTTACTCTTTCCTTCTCTCTCCTTACCCCTTCTTACTCTTTCTTTCTCTCTCTCTCTACCCCACTCACATTTTTTCCTTCTCTCTCAATCCCTACTTACTCTTTGCTTCTCTCTCTCCCTACCCCTACATACTCTTTCCCTCTCCTCTCTCTCTACCCCTACTTAGCGCCAATCCCAATGTTCACCTTCTCACTACCACTAGCCCTCACTCACTACCCCTAGCCCTCAACCCTCGAAAGGAAGCCACGATGGGCAGGGTTTTGTAATCTTCCCTTGGAATTGGGACGCCACTTGCTACGTCACTGCGTAATTTACATTCGGGCATGCAAGCAACTGCGTAGTTACGTTTGCACACACCATACACCATAACAAGAAACTTAGCAGAAACACGGAGCCAACTGTTATGATCTTTTTTTTTTATCCTTTGTCATGCTTTGGTTGATAAATAACGAACAGGTACACGGAGAAGAATACACCATCGATGTCTGTTGTCTCTTGAGAATTTTCTGGAGGTATGTAACGTTCACGTTTTAACATTTGCATGCTTTTCGTCAGTATACTTTTGCCTAGCTAGCCTGGATAATGTTACAAATTTACGTGAAATCTGTTAACTTATATAACTTGTGCAGAATCTACACCTGAAAATGTATTAAACCCTGGAAGTCATGGATGTGTTATCTAACATCAAACCTTTTGACAGGCCATGTTTTACGAATTTCATGGACAAAATCAGCCACGGTGTCTATCCAGATAACATTAACTGGCTAATGTTTTTGAGTTTTGAGTTTAATGAGTTTGCTGGATGAGGGGAAGCAAACTCAGACAACAGGATAAAAATGTTATAGCTATCTTCAATACAAACATATGAGGCCCAGCGTACTGTGGAAACGGGGGGAAATGTTTTTATTGAATAAACTAACCTCAGGTGTTTTTGTTGACCTTGTCAGAAAGGTAATACATAATTCTACATTAGTTTTATTATTTTGGTGGTGTACTGGGCTGTATCATATTGAAAACTTTCTAATTTTGTCCAGATTAGATTGCATAGTATTAGAAGTGACCGGTTAGTGTATATTTTATAGTAACTTTAGCACATGTGCATGCATAACAAAATTGGTGTATTTGACCCCATGGCATATTATGGCAGTTCAATAAAACCCATCAACTTCTTTTGTTATCCAGAGTGGCCGTTCTGTGGCCTACCGCAGGCTCCTCCAGAGGGATGTGGAAGATCATGGCTGGGGCAGTCAGCTGGAGGTCCTGATCTACGTCTACTGGCGTGCTCATGGACTTTCCTACCGTGTTGTGTCTTCTGTCTTCAGTGTGCCCAGATCTACTGTCCATCGGGTGACCCGTGACCGCAACATGTGCTGGACAATGGCGACATGCTGGAGCCAGACGCAGATGTTGCTCAGGACATCCTCGATCCACACCCTCCACAGGAGGAACTTGCCCAAAATGAGATGTCCGGAAGTGCCACAAGAGACAGACTTGCTGCCCTGCTCACCCAGGAAGCCCAGTAGGCATCCTGCCTGAAAAAAAAATCTCTTCCTTTAGGACCTCTAAAACTTCCAGTATTTCATATTTAAGTTAAAACTGTTGGAATGGAAGATTTTGCGATTATTTTACACATTTATCTGTTATTTTTTTAGTTCTTTCCCCCCTGAGATTCTTTTATTTCAAGAGATATATTTTGTTTTTGTTGAGAGCAGGGAAATTAAATTTTATTTTTCTAGTAGATATAATAACGTGTAAATTAATGTTCTGTTATGTGGGTTTTGTTTGATAAGTGTGGCTAAAATATATATATTTTTTATTCAACTGTGATTGGTTATTCAGTGTTTGAAGGTACCTAAAAGCAGGAAATCTATTAGAACAAGTTCATCGCAATATTAATGAGTGTCATCGCATATTTTGCTCATGCCGTGCAGGCCTAGAGTTGACACATAGCTGTAAATAATTTTTCTGTGTGGTTTTACTGACTTTTGAATACTTTTTAAAAATGTCTTCAATAAAACTTGTTTTCAATAAAACAAGTTGTTCAACACTAGTTGAAGTTGTTCAATAAAACATTTTTTGTCTCCTGTACAATGAGAACAGTTGTAAAATAAGAACAGCGAGAGTCTGCTGTTAAAAAAAGTCTGTTTATTTTCCTAAATCACATTCAACACATGTATTGAAATTCTATTCAGAATGCAATGACTGCTGGTTGGAGAACACGGCTTAAAAACAATTTGCGTGCGTTCAAGTTGACAGGCAGATCACTCACACCCACAGTGCTTTTGCCGCATAATAATGTGAAATATCCGACAAATTTGCGTGAAAGACGAGAGCTAATGAGTAACGTTAAAAGGATAGGCAATGTTACCTAGCCAACTCTCATTGTGAACAGCAATTGTTGTGGTCACATATTGCATTATTTTACGTTAAACCGTTCTCTATACAAAAACAGGTACTTCAAAACATTTTTTTAACAAAATTTCCATGCGAAATTATACGTACATTTGTGGTTTTTCTTCTCCAACTCCTCCACATCCTCTCACTTTCTGGGGGTCGCCATTGTTGTTCGATTCAGTATGCAAATGAGGATGTAAAGCATTCTGGGAATTTTTCTCTTGCCCTTCCTCAGTGAGTCAGCATCTGACTCGAAGGAACGCACAAAATTTAGGGGTAGGGCTAAAAAGTAGGGGTAAAGGGTGTATTGGGACTGGCCCTTACTCTTTCCTTCTCTCCCTACCCCTACATACGCTTTCCTTCTCCTCTCTCTCTTCCCCTACATGCCCTTTCCTTCTACTCTCTCTCTACCCCTACTTACTTTATCTTTCTCTCTCTCCCTACCCCTATGTAACCCTGGTGATGTGACTGAATTTTAATACATGTGGACACGCCCACTACCTGACTGACACCCTCACTGGAAACACCTTTGAACCCTGGGCCAATGGATGCAGGCTCCACAATGCACCCATCCCCCACTCTCAATCAATTTGTGGCACCAGCTCACTTGAGACACTCAGTTGCTCAGGCACACTGCTGCTGCCACCACCGAACATTTTCTTTCAAGCCCTTGAAGAAAATCTGGATCCTTGGAAAGATTTCTGGAAACCACCTGGACTAGGTGAGCTGAACTCCACTTCAGCATTTAAAATCAGTGGGAGCAAATATTCTGCTGGAGTTTCAAATGCTTATTCAGCTATGCAATCTCCACTCATTCTCATAGTTGAGGAGCTGAATTACTGGGGATTATTTGCTGTGGTGTATGGTGTTTCATCCTGCATTAGTGAGCATTCAGATTTTGTACAAATGGATATAATTGAATTAAACGATGCATCAGAATCTTACCTCTGCATTCTGCCTATTTAACAGGCCAGGCTTTATTGGATGCTTGAATTGCTTTGAACTGATCTCACTGGATCGCGAGCTAACCCTGAGAATGGATTTGGGCCCTTTTCCAAGAGTTCAATTAGCAGGCCTCAAGCCTGCCTTAGACTTTCCTGACTTGACTGACTTCGACTGTGGTTGAGCTGAAGTTAAAGGTGCACTACTCATCGAACAAATTTCAATACTAGTATTTGAATTTACCAATCTACTTAAACTGTTTAGAGGCCTTTGTTTTTTTGTTTTTGTTTTGTAATGTTTGTTAATCTTAATATACGCATTTACCTTCAATCAGCTCCTTGAGTTGAGCCTTGCACTGGCCCACACTGAATTATAACCTGGCTAATTGCTTAAACTCTTGCTAAGATTACTTTTTTGATATTTCGTCAATTGGCTATAAGGGCTACACTTACTTACTCCTCTACCCCTACATACCCTTGTCTCTCTGCCCCTACTTTTCTTTCTCCGTACCCCTACATACTTTCCTTCTCTCTACCCTGACACTCTTTCCTTCTCCCTCGCTATCCCTTCTGTCTCAATTCTGAGCAAGAAAAATGTGATTTTCATTTTAACGAGAATTGTAGTACTGTAGTGTACCTCATGAAAAAACTTAAGTGTCTGACAAAATGCAGGAGCAATATAAAAAGGAATTGGAAAAACCCCACCTAAAATTAAGTGCAACTGTAAGTGAACATGACACTCAGGCCTCTTCATGACTGCTTAATCATCTCTTGCTGGGGACTGTAAGATTTCTCTGCAAGAACAACAGTTGATCAACATGTTCTGTCGTGAGACAGCTTTTTTGCTGTAACAATGTCTCCAGCGGTTGAAAATACCCTCTCAGAAGGAACACTGGTTCCAAGCACACAAAGATAACGCTTCGCTGGGCGAGATGAAGCGTAACTTACCTCATGCTTCATCCACCAGCTAAGTGGATTTTCAGAGTTAAGAGGATCTACTTCTCTTCATCGCGTGCCTTCTTGGGTGAACTTGACGCTGGTGCTCGTTCTTTTGGCTTGTATGCTGGACCCAGGAGCATCATGAGTGCAGAGGAAGGCTCCTTGGACCTCTTTGTTGGGAGGCTCAGCAGTAAGGCAGTTGTCTTCCTGCTGTACAGAAAAAAAACAGGTCCATCAGCTTGTGACTGTTGAAAAATAATTGTGGATAATTGGATAATTGTGCATACAGGCCTGTCTGTGTGTATACAATACTGTAGTAGTGTACAACAATACAAGCCTTTCGCTTACATTAGCTGCCCCCACTTTCTCCAGGCGAGCAGCTTCTGTCGATTGTAGTGAGCCTGGCAAAGGGGTCATTTAGGGCTTCTGATCAGAGTGGCTGCTTTCAGCAATGATAAAAATTATATTTGCAGCGCTATATACAACAGATCTCAAAGTGCTGCAGTCAAGTATAGCTAAGACAAATGACAGACAAAAATGAGAATATACAAAAATGGATAAGACTAGTGTGATGCCTTCAGTGGTTGGAGAGCCCTCACTATGTTATGCTACTGTCACGTCAGCCTCTGTCAGGGTGCAGAGGTCTCGTAAATTCCTGTGCACCTCAGGTGAGAGTAGCGTTGCTGTGATACGACAAACTGTATTGTCGAATTAATATACCGTAAATTGAAATTCCTCTTTGGCACTGGTATGTAGACAAACATGATTAACATCATTAATGCTTTGAAAACATAGATTGGTATAATGGTATATTCACCTGTGATGGCTGGCTGCTGTTCCAAAAAACGCTCCGTGTCAAATGCTCTATTCCAGCGGGTCACGACGTCGATCACTAATTTGTGTTGAGGCAGGCTCAGAATACGCTTCTCTGTAAGCACGTGGCTTGCCGTTGTGCTGCGATGGAAAAAGGCTATTCGCCGCAGTCGGGCAACAGTGGGTATTTTGAGTGCTGCTTGCGAGGGTAAGTTAATGGTGTGGGCGAAACAGCCGACATGCAACAGGTCCACTGAGGCCACTGCCCGCGCCATGTTGGTCGCGTTGTCCGTGACAACAGACGGATTCTTGTCTGTGAGCTCCCACTCTCCAAGCGCCTCCGTCAGCAGCTCAGGAAGATGACTTGCGGTGTGGCTGGCTTCAATCGCCTGTATTTGTAAAACATGGGATATGAGCGACCAGTTACTGTCAATGTAACAACGTTGCTATGTTTTTAGCATCCAAGTATTGCTTTGGGATTGTGACTTGACTGAGTTGTTTCCTTGTCGGTTTAGCATAGCGTGGTTGCAGTATCTGGACAAGGTGTCTGAAACCTACGTTTTCTGCCACACGGTATGGTCTGAGATCCTTGCAGATAAAACTTGCCAGAGCCGAAGTGATTTTCTCTGCACGTGGAGACCTGGACAGAAACTTTGTAGCAAATGCTTTCTGCAGTCGCAGTTGTTGCAGTTGTTGTTGTGTTGCGTACTCGGGATGATGCCTCGACAAGTGGAACAGAGATTTGTTACATTTCCGTCGTATTTCACCTACGCTTTGCATAGTTTGTACACAGCACTGTTTTTGTCCAATTCGCCACGATTTTCTTTTTTTTTTCTTTTTTTCAAGCTGAAATGCCGCGAGACAGCGGCTTTTAGGCCTGCCGGGCAAGAAAGCTTTGAGTTCCACTCTGCCATTTTCTCTCTGAACCGAAACACATGCCTTGGATCTCGCGAGATCTGAATGACTGCTACAACGTTGCGCAAAACACTTACTCGTAGGTCTAAAGGGGCAAACCAAAACAGAAGGAGGAATGGGTAAAATCAAATGAATTAAAATATATATATACTTGGATTGATGTATCTTTAATCGTTCCTAAGCATGTGTATCGATACAATGATATTTTTAACCTACCCTTAATTGCTAGCTCCTTAACTATTTCATCACCATGTAGGAAGGAGTTCTGTGACTCAACTTAGGAGCCTGCTGTGATGCAGAATCTGGCTGAAGCATTTCTTCAAAATTGTCGTTATTTTGATCTTTTGAGTTAAAAATAGAGCAGTTTCCCTAGCAGTGTACTTATGTGGACTGTTTTGCGTTTGTGTGTGTGTGTGTGTGTGTGTGCGCGCATGTGCATGCATGTGTGCCTAGGCCTGTGTTTGAGGGATGTTTTAATGAAGAGCCACTGCCCTACTCCGATTCTACTGGTGCAGCGGGTGGTGGGAACTGCCAACTTGACTCACCCGTTGAAGAAAACCGTCTTCAAACACAACGAATCAGAGGGCAGGATTCTAGAGGCCATGGCCACACCCCTCAGAACAGACCTCACGGGTACCAACCACCTGACCTGCCAGAGGGATATGGTTAGTCAAACACTTGGGTCTTAAAGCTCAATCACGTCAAATCAGTCTCCACCAAATAATAATTCATTCATTTTTCACTTCTTTTTTTCCAAACAGAGCAGCGAACAACTGTGCAAGGCCAGGTGTATTTCCTTCACACACAGACGGGGGTCAGTACCTGGCATGACCCTCGGATACCGCGGTATGATTCAGTGACTGCTAGTCCAAGCACACAAGCACAACCTTTAATTAATCTAATCTAAAATAAGTTCAAACAGAAAACTGGTTAATTGCTGCAAGAAAAGTGTCTGAAATCTCAGTTTGGTGACTGGATACTTGTTACTGGTGCAGAGACCTGGCCAGTGTGAGCTGTGAGGAGCTTGGTCCATTGCCAATGGGCTGGGAGGTCCGTAGCACTGTGTCTGGCCGTATCTACTTTGTTGATCACAACAACCGAACCACACAGTTCACAGACCCCCGTCTTCACACGATAATCAGGTATTCGCATGAACTGTTACTTGAAATACTTTCATGCATTTTCAGGCATATTCCTTTTACTCCTGGTTGACATTTCTGACAAAGACAAAAGTTGAATTTGACTTGGGTCACAGCTAAATCTGCAAATTGTTTTGTTGAAGACCATGACTATATTTGATGATCTCTGCAGAGTCATTAAAACACTCTGATGTCTGATCACAGATGTTCAGACGAGTACAGCAGTTTCATGACAGCATGTAACTCATAACACAAGAGGGAATAATGTGGCAACAATGGATGAAGTACCCAAAAGTATAGTGTCTCTGGCAAAGGCTCTCACTATGTTACCGGATGGTACGACAGTCATCCCATTATTATGAATGGAAAGTCTTTTATTTTTGCACCAACGTGAAGTTGGAGCTCAAGGATGAACTAATTCGATTTTCGTGGTCATATTTAAAGCCCACTTAATGACATA
>CAAKHG010000071.1:2953-13780 GCA_901007715.1 Dactylopterus volitans
ATGTCGCACGGTTGTTGGTGCCAGACGGGCTGGTCCGAGTATTTCAGCAACTGCTGATCTGCTGGGGTTTTTAAAACTCAGCCGTCCATAGGGTTTACAGAGGATGGTCCCAAAACGAGAAGATAAGATGGTCAGTTCCCTGCGAGAAAATGACTTGCTGATGCCAGAGTTGAGAGGAGAATGGCCAGACTGGTCTGAGCTAGCTAACGCTTTTGAACCGAACCGCTAAACCACGGTTCAGAGGAGTTCGGTTTAGTGGCTCCTTTTCCCACCTTGAACCGCGGTTTGGTCACACATGTCAAAATTACGAGGAGCACTTGAACGCAGCATCACCTCTCACACGTGTTGATGCCGGACACACCTGGACTAGCAGAACCCTCCAGCGGCTCTTTGGATTTCCAGTTGAGACCACAGAGGCTGGTGGTCGTGTTTCTGTTGTTGAAAACCACAAATTCAAGCGACTGCTAAATGTCCGAACCGAAGTTTGAACCGAACCGCAACTTAAGAACCAAAAGTTGAAGCGAACCACAGGTGCGGTGAACCGTGACACTCCTAGTCTGAGCTGATAGAAATGCTAACAGCTGCTCAGTTAACCACTCGTTTCAACCGAGCTCTGCGGAGGAGCATCTCTGAACCCGTAAGGTGTCCAGCCTTGAGGAAGATGGGCCGCGGCAGCAGAAGACCTATCACTAAGTACACCCTGCTAGAGGAAGGTGCACCATAAAAAGTGGTCAGTGGGTGCATGTTGGTGAATTCCCCCTTGACGGAACTTAAGAGCACGGCCAGACAGCGTGTGAGGTCCGAGTTCAACTCCTGGGAATGCGGTTTAAATTAGCTACTTTTATTGCTCCAACGGAGTGAAATAGGTTTAAAATGAGCTTCTTTTCATTTCACCGCGGCGCCTTCGCATCGATTCCGGGACCAGCTGGATGACAAAAGCTCAACTGAGTTAGCTAAGCTGTCAGGAGATGTCATGCATCCACAGTCCGCTGCACTTATCCGCCATGTCTACAGTCTATACATCACGGCGTCAACCGAGGTAACCGCTTCATCCAACACCTCACTTCTTCTTCTTCTTTTTTTTTTCCCCGCTGCACTCCAGCCACCGCAGGCTGAGACGTCGTTAGAGCACAAAATATCGTTTTTTTTTTTCCCCGCGGAGGGGCCCCCTCTCCGCGTCTGAGCGAAGGTGTTTCATAGCGGGTTGTTGGAGGTGGTGTCACATTTCTGCAGGGGTGCCGTCGCCGCGGCGTATTAATAGACAGGTCTGCGACAGGCTCCCGCCTCACACCTGAAGCCCTCAACCCCGACTGCGCCGCGCAGGTAACCCGACAAAGGACCCGCAGCCAACAGCTCATGCATATTCATCCTCGACAATGACCCGGCAGTCGCATTTTAATAGCCCTCTCCCCCCCTCTCCCCCGCCTTGAGCTCCTTTCAACAAAAAACGCGGGATGCGCTGCCACTTTAAACGCTGCGCCTTTCGACAACAATTCCTCAGTGTGCATATCGGCACTGATGATGGGGAAGAAAGGGGGCGGGGGGAGGGGGGCATCGTTTCACGGAGCTCATTTGATTTAAGAGTAATGAACCCACTCCGACTCTCTGAAAGTCACCTCTGGAGTCGAGGTGATTATGTCATATCCTTAGATAAAAAAACAAAACAAAAAAAAAACAACAGCCCAGCAGGAACATCACAGATGACCCTGCGCTCTGCGCGCTTGACTCGAATCGATCCGCTGTCACTCGAGACGCATGAAACCAACCAAGAAAAATGAAACAATCAATATTTATGTCTCCGCTAATGAAGCCTGAAAATCCCGAGGCCGCTGCACTGTGCCGAGTGTGGGGCTCGCACGTATGATTAAGATTTCATGTTTAAGTTCCTCTGGTGTTGCAGGAACCCCGTAACGGGAAGTTGTGGATAACAACGCTACCTGTTGCGCTCATATTTGATTCATTAGATTCAGCAAAGCTCTTCATGTTCATGACAAAAGCAGCTGGCATTAACTGTGGTTCTGCATCTTAATCAATGAGTTCATCCCGGTTATCTATTTAAAAAAAAAAAGGTTTTCAGTGAATGCATGCACCGTGGATGGTGAAATGTTTTAAAAACCAGCATGGAAATATATTTTTTTTCTTCATTTATTCTGTTCGAAAAGGGTGTTTTTTTGTTTTTTTCTGGTGAAACAAAGCGCCAATCTATGAAATCTACAGCCGAGTCCTCGGGGAAACATTCGTGCGCCGCAACCTTCATGTGATCATATGGCGGCCAAGACAAATACGACAGAGCAGCGGTGGCGTGGGCGGCTCAGCCGCTCAGCTGCCGTGGTGGTCCGTTCCAATCATGACCCCCGCACGCTCCGCTGTCAGCCCCCTCGAAACAAATTGTGCCGGAGGAGGGCAGATCATTGGCTGATCCGCGACGAGCCTCGCGGGAGCCAATCTGGGGGGGCCGCTCGGATGCCAAACAGCTGCCCGAGCGACCACTCAAGGGGGTGAAGAGGCAGAGGATATCACGGCGAGCGCAGCGTGAACTCTCGGGGACAAATGTGAGACGACTTTCGCAAATATGACAGGAATCAGTCACAGTGCGCGCGGGGAAGGAAATGTTTGGATTTAATCTTCATATATTTTTTTTTATGATTTTCCTCCCTTTTCTCTTTCGCTGTTCTGCACCATTAGATGCATACTTAACTGCAGATGAAAGTACTAGAAATAATATCCACTCTTTTTTTATCAGCACTGGGTTGTACTGGGAAGTGTTCCTAATATTTTGGTCATTCCACTCATATCCATTAGGGTTATACTGAGAGGTGTTACTAATGGATATGAGTGGAATGACCAAAATATTAGGGACATCTTCTCAGTATCACCCAGTACAGATAAAAAAAAAAGTGTTCCTAATATTTTGGTCATCCCACTCATATCCATTAGGGTGGAAAAATATTAGGAACACCTCTCAGTATAACCCTAATGGATATGAGTGGGATGACCAAAATATTAGGAACACCACTCAGTATAACCCAGTGCAGATAAAAAAGAGTGGATATTATTTGTTGGAACCACACTTGGTTATACTGAGAGAGTGGGATGACCAAAATATTGGGGACACCTCCCAGTTTAACCCAGTGCGGTTCCAGCAGCATCACTAATCACAGTCTAAATAACACTTGTTAAAATATGTCAACACCATGCAACATAAAACTCCTCCTGAAGGGAAAATTTACAGTTTTCAATATCGAGTAAACATGTGGTGGTTTTAATATTGAGGCTGATCGGTGTATGTTTCTTAGTTTATTTCATACTATTACCGTATCGATGTCGATATATGATTGGATACACTAGCTTGAAATACCTTATAGACAACTATAACTTTAGCACGTTGCAGTATATCACATAACTCCCTGTTTTGTCTTGTATTTTTTTCTGCCATTGAAAAATTTATTTCAGATTGAATGACTTGGCCCAAGAAGGTACCCAACATCGGTTGGGTACCTTCCAGGTGGTCTTGTATAATTCCAGGTAGTCTTGTATAATCCTAATAATAAATAAATAGACGTGGTTGAATATATTCTCTCCCTGATAGAGGGATATAACAGTCAAAAACTAACCCACAACACCTGTAAGTGTGGTTTTCCCAGCTTTCTAGCGTAACAACATCTTCAGCCTTACCTTGTGATGATGGCCAGATGTGGTGGACTCATGCAGGCCCCCATGAACAGCACCACGTTCTCATGGCGCGTGTTGCGGTAAGCCATCACCTCGCGCTTGAAGGCCTTGAGCTGGTCCTCGTTGTCGCGCTCGATGTCGATCAGCCGGATGGCCACCTCGCCGTGCCAGCGTCCGTGGAAAACCTTGCCGAAGCGTCCCTTCCCGATCATCTCGCCGATCTCCAGCTGCTCAAACGGGATGTCCCACTCCTGCAGGAAGATGCTGGTCTGGCTGGCCTTGCGCGGGAAGTTGCGCGCCGAGAGGAGCGACAGGTTCATCTCCTCGAACTCGTCGCCGGACTCCTCGTCGTTGCCCTCCTCGTTCTGCAGTTGGGGCGAAACTAAAATGAGATGGCTGCGCTTTGGTGGCCAGAGGCCGCTTCTCACATTAGCGATATCAATAGCAGCACAAAGACGTGGAGGGAAAATACAGGGATATCAGAGTTAGAAGCTTCAGACGTTGATGCTAAAATTAGTAATTTATCAGCCTTGTTTTGTCCTGTATAATTCCAATGCTTTGTTTTTTGTTTTTTTTTCAACGCTTTGTCTCTGTAATCAAAAATGAGCGTGACATTTACAGAGAAAAGTCTTCTCGTCCCGACCGCATTTCAAGTGTTTGAGGTTATCAGCGCAATCAATTCCGTTTTAATCATCAATTATTTACACATAATTACTGAAACGCAAAAATCAACTCACTCCAGTTGTGTCTATTTGAAACAGAATATTACTGTCGGGCTGCTGTTTAGGCCATAATGGATAAAAAAAAAATAGAGAATTGGGAGAAAGGTAAACAACCGGAGGGGGGAAAGAAAAAAAAAATCTTGATTTGATTTTGTTTTTAATGTAGCGCAGGAATGAAAATGATCTATTCAAAGATGCCTGCCGGAATATTATTCAAGGCAATCTCCATCGCATTTTCTCAAAATATATCATCGTTATAGGGGCAATGATGACGAAGTGTGAGGCGACCTTGTTTCCTTCTTGCTGCTTTTGATGCAATAACTCACCTGGAGGCTCCTCGGAGGGAAATTATGCCAAATGAGAGCGCAACATAAATGACCGCGACGAGTGACGGCGACAACGGCCTTTTGTCTTCATTAAAAAAAGAAAAAAAAATTTTAAAAATCCCATTTAAAGAATAAAAGACTTACATCTGATGTAGGTTCAACTTCGATTTGAAGCAAGGGGTTCCCCTCATTCCTAAAACCAAAATGATACAAAAAAGACAAAAAAAAAAAATGTCAGTGAGCAAATACTGCAAGTGGATTTTTTTGCTCGGAAATCACATTTTTTTAATTTTTCGCTTCACATATATCTTTATGAATTGGAATTTTTTCATTTTAACTGTGCGTGACCGTTCCATATTGGATCTCTTTGGAGCTGTACTGTTGCTAACGCTCCCTCAAAGAAAGACTGTATTTATACGGACTGAATACATGCCGCTTAAATACTTTTGTCATTAGATCTTGTAATGCAAATCATATTATATTTTGAATATGACTGCTTTGCATCAACGAAGCCTGGGGAAACATCCAGTGAGGAAGATCCTCCGTTTTATCTGCTCGCCTAATCCCACTTCATCCTATCATCACTTCCGTTTTACAACGCCGTTAAAACCTCTTTCGTTCTCAGTGATGGCGCGCTGGCCGATCGTCTTCCTGCCTCCGCGCCCCGAGCCAGCCAGACACCGATGCCTCCAACATCGCAACATCTCCGCTGCTCTCACTTTCGGCTCTCAAGACGCGTCTTCTCCCCATCGGCACCCTCCATTCCGGGCGAGGCTCACTCACACCTCATGTTCCTGGGAGTCCCCCACCCACCCCCTCGAGATCTACCTCAGGCAACCCATCCTCCTCCGTCACCTCCACGTCTTCCAGACGCTCCCCGCCACTCTCCCGTGAGGTTCCGTCATCTCCTGCCTCCGCTCCATCATCATCTTCTAGACCCAGCAGATGAGCCCCCTTCTGAGATAATGACGGGGTCTAATCACTTTACCCTCTCTGTCCTTCTCCTGCAATAAATTCTATTACTCACTGCCACTCACTGCTACATTGGCTTGTTGCGGGAAGAATTATTGTTAGACTATGGTGTCTTCTCAGAGGCTATATGGAGTTTCCCTTTTCAGTCTTTTTCAGTGCTTTGTTTTTTTCTTTTTTTTTTTTTTACAAAGCACCAGAGCCTGAAGGCCTCGTTGGATGACTGTTCCTCCAACTGTTCCTCTCTGTGATTTAGTAAGCGTGCTCTTGCGTGCTGCTACTTCGGGGTAAGCTGGCAACGCTAGCGCGTAGTAGCCGACGACCATTTGGTGTTGTGGTGGTTGCTGTCCACTGTTTGCTTGGCCGCTTGTGCATGACTGAGTTTGGGCGTCGGAGACCATGAGCGCTGTGGAGGAGCTGGCCCACCTCTGTTGGATCACTTGTGGATGTCGCCAGCCGGGCGAGGTCGGTAGCTTTTGCCGTGCGGTAAATCAACCTGGCTTTAGCTCTGCGATTGGTCACAGGTGTGTGCAGCACGCTAAATCTTGGATTAGATAGCGGTAACATTAGATTGCAGTGGTAGCATCATTAGCTCATTATTGCTCTGGACAATTCTGTTGCTGCAAAGCCCCGTTTCCACCATGCAGTTTGGTATAGTACGCATTTTTTGGGCGTTTCCGCTGATTAAAGTTGTGGATTGTACAGTAACGTGCTGATTTTGGTAACCAGCACATTGGCGTAGACACCCTGCAGTCGCTGTTGGGTAGCACACAAACAGGCTATGTTTAAACACAGTTTATCATGGATTTCATGAGCGGAGGGTCCAGGCTTAGCACGTTATAACGAGGGAGGGAGGAGATACAGCGGGAGCTGGACGGAGCAGTGAGGAACCAGGAGCAAAATCTCCACGGTGATTATTGTCTTAGCAAAGACGTGGCTGGTGCGTTTCATTTTCCGCTGTTCCGTGTGTTCAACAGGCGATCCTCGTGTTACTGCTGGGGGCTACGTTGCGCCGAAAATGCGCCGCGGTGGCTCAGGCCACTTGGCCGGGTCGCCGGCGTCCTCTGCAGGCGATTGGTTGATTCGGCGAGTGTGTGACGCTCTCCGAGCCGCAGCTGCAGCGCTCAACGTTGACGCTCTTGCTCTTTTCTCTGTCTTTGTGCAGGTCTGAGGGGCAAGCTACAGAGGGCACTTTTTCAGTTCCTAAGGGTCTCTGGAGGGCTCCTTACGCCGCCCAGGGCGCCCCGCTTGCCTTGCGGTGGCAGTGCAAGGGTCTGTGCATGATGCGTGGGCTTAATTGTCTTAATTGTCCTGAGAAGGTGATAAAGGCAGGGCTGGAGAGACCGGCAGTGGGGGGTTCACTGCGCTCTTGCTGCTTCAGCTCATATTGCTCTCACGGCCGCCTCGTCTTTGTACTTATTTATATCACAGTTTAGCTGATATATACACATTTACTCAAACAAAGCATTTTTGTAACCTCTCTTTATCCAAGATTTATAATAAAGTTTATCCACAAAATCACATTCATATCACCTGATAAATGAATGTTATGCAAACAGGATGAAACGTGATGAACTGTCCTTTTAATTACTGGCAACATTTGCTGACCCTGATATTCACTTTCCCTGACGTTCTACGAAACAGTCAAGTGCATTTGTGCCCTGAGCCCCATTAATTTGTGACCCCCGGCTTGTACGCCGCCGCCTCCGCCGCGGGAGCGGGAGACACGACGCAAATAGACGCCACTTCTCTCCAGCCCATCATCCGTCCCCGTAACTGGCTGTGTAGCGCCAGCGTGTAACCTCTCACAAGGTTTTCTGTGGTATATTAACACTGGTTCACAGCTCAGTCCTGGACTCTGGGCAGAGACCACAGGTGAGGCAGCTTATAAAATAATATGTGATTCCTGTGGCGCCAAGTGCCCCTCCCCCGGTTCGATCTCTGCTCTAATGAGGGGATCCTGCCGGGTGCTGGGTTCTGAGACAGACTCTCATTAACCCTGAGATGAGGCCATTAAGGCCAGTGAAATCTACCAGCTGCCACGGCAAGGGCACACAAAGATGTGGGAAAGGAGGGACAATAGCATTAATTAAATCAGAAGAATGTGGGTTTCATAACCACGCTAATGCATTCAAGTTTGTGAGGAGAGGGAGACGGGGAGAGGGAGAGGGGGGAAATGTCAAAACTGACTGTGTAGAAATAGCGAGGATTTGTTTTCCTTGAGATTTCATCTCTTGCTCGAGAGATTCTGCTACATTTGACACAAGCAATCAATACGGGGATTTCATGTTTAAGAAGTAATCTTGAGGCTTCTCATAAATGTCCATTAATGCAGAGTCACTGAATGAGGCAACACAATGGTGCTACAGGCCCGTGGTGGACTGATGAAAGCCTATTTATCTGCGGCGAATACAGCCTGAAGGAGATCAGTGGCGGCGGCGGCGCTCGCGGATGCTCTTTGAAGCCTCTCCAATTGCAGTTCCTGACCATTTCCAGCTTTTGCACCTCCACGATAAAAGTATTTAAAGTCCCTCTCTGGTGAAAAGCAAGTTTTTAACCTTGTTAACATGTCCACGCGACGTTTTCTTCAGCGTTGCTGGATATATCATACGTGATATAAGCAATCAAAGTCAGGGTAAGGGATTTCTGCTTTGGATCTCCAGCAGCCAAAGACTTCTGTGTATGAAAGACAAGGAACCAATCATGGGCTCCCTGAATTGATTTCATATACACGAGGCGTGCGGAACGCGAGCAATCCAGCTAGCTAACCAGCTAACAGGGAGCTAGGAGGGGCTCTGCAAGTGGAGACCAGCGAGCAGAGTCGAGGCCAGGGCCGTGTTTGTATTACAGTCATCGATCCCTGAATAAAAAAAACAAGAAAATCGATGTAGTTACAGCCAAGCCATTTTAAAGCCATGAAGTTTTTTTTTTTTATTCAAGAAATTGCTTATAAATAGTCAGCAGCCCGTGCAATCGAGATGAGTTTGTTGGGGGATTTTAAAAAAAGCGCTCGAGGAGTCGTTCACCTAAACGCATCTACAAAACACATCAATAGGAAAAAAAAATAATAATAATAAAATCTCTCAAAAAATTCAGCAGAAAGTCCAGCGGCAAATTTTCATCTCATCCTTGAGTAATTCAGAGGGCTGGAATCAGGCAGCGCAGAGGCTGAGTGCCTGACAACAGTATTGATTCAGATACACTGATTATATTTGCTCATTTCGGAGCAGCTACCAATTTAGCTTTTTTTTTTTTTTTTGCAAATGGCAGCCCGGAGGCAACATATCTGCATCTCCAACAAAATTCTGTTCACGCATCCAACAAATATGGAAATGTTCCCTCACTGGTTGATATTTAAAACCTTCAGATATGTATTCAAACAAAAATGTATCACAACCCACTGGAAAATACATAAATATCCCCTATAGTGTACATCAGGTGTTTTTTTTGTGTTTTTTTTAAATAAACCAGTGAAAAATGACCGGAATGATGAAAAAGCAACCCTGAAGTGATCATGTGACCCAGCCAATAGCCAGCCAAGCTGCACCTCATTCTAAAAACGGGCACAGTGTGCATTCTGAGTATATATATTTTTTTCACTCCATCCCGGCCTGATTATCTGCATTGTTTCCTACAGTTAGGGAGAAGGCATTCATGCATTCGTCTCCTCGTATGCCAGACTGGCACATGCTTTATTGTTCAATGGATGAATATAATCTGAATGTGTGGCAAAGGAGCAACCTCACAATCTTTGGTTTACATCATAATGGTTATGGTAATTAATGTTAACGCGAAAGTTCTGACAGTCATTGTCTGTTCAAACACTTTTTGGAACCTGCTGTGATGCTGTGCGCGCACCATTATTTGTTACACTGCATTCACCCCCCCATCCTCTTATTATTACAATTTTTATCTCAAAGCTTGCAGCTGCTACACAACTGCGGCACGGAGCCTTCGAATCTGACTACATCACTAAGACGTCTTGCACTTAATTTGGGAAAAAACCCCAAAACAAAACAAAAAAAAAACTGTTTTGTCTTCCTCCGGTGTGGACCTTTTCAACGTCGTGGTGGTATTTTGAAAATAAAATTAACCGTGCCATTATTGGCTATCGATTAGTCCATTAAAATCTGCAGATAGGAGCCATGTTTCATCACAATTGGCAGCCCGCCTATAGACGGAGGCTCTCTTGCCCCGTTTCTTGTGATAGATTGAGGTCCTAATCTAATCAACATCTGGGTCGAAAGGCATCTCGTCTCTCCTCCTCCTCTTCCGGTTGTTTTCCCGTGACCACTCGCTCCCTCAAAGAGCCAGTGGAAATCCGGCTGGCATCCCAAGTGTAGCGTGAAGTAAAGGCCATGCTAGCATTAGTCTCGCAGGATTCGTCATGTCGGCTCTCGCATTGAAATTGTCACCCAAATATCTGTGCTCCAATAAGTTTGCCTCGGCCTCGCTGACCAGCAGCCGCACAGGGGGCAGCAGGCGAGGGAGAGCGCAGATGAGTGGGTGACAACTGAGAGGAAGGGTGGAGATGATGATCGCCACATAGTGCTTTACTAAATTTATTTTTTTTTATGTTTATTTTTAATTGAATTGCATTCCAGGAATAGATTCTACTCACCCTGGTTCTGACAGGACGGGGTGCAGGATGACTTGTGGAGCTCTGCTTGGAGGAGCCTCCGGGGCGACATCTAGGAAATTAGAGCAAAACGAAATATCAAAACCGGCATTCGGGACTCCTATTAAACAGTGTTTGTATTGCTCTCCAAGTTTTGGAAAAGTGCACATGCTTCTTCAGGTGGATTTTCTGTTCCGTGGTTGCTGAGGGGGGTGGGGGGGGGGCTTCCTCAGAGATGCAATTACGCAAAGATACTGCGCGGAGGCTGCCCGGACTGTGATTGGCCAACACTCATCTGGTGCTGCAGCGGCGGCGTCGGCCGTCTAATGCCGATTTCATACGCACGACGCCGAAAGTATGCACGGACAGCTGCGTTTAACCCCGCCGAAGCGAGTGCAAATCCAGCTTTAGACAGGCTTTGTGAACTTCCAAGGACACGTCCCTCCTCCCCGGAATTCTCCGTCATCTGTTTGATGTAAGAGTCTCTTTGAGAGGATTGGGGGGGGGGGGGGGCTTAATA